>JAYMFT010036922.1:0-15763 GCA_038088735.1 Panulirus argus | reverse complement strand
ACACTGCGGTGTGTGTGTGTATATATATATATATATATATATATATATATATATATATATATATATATATAATGTTACCGGACTCTACGTGCAGTTGGTTACATAGCGAATTAGGATTTACTTTTGGCAAAGCAGTACCATAGTCAATAAACGAATAGGAGTACATTCTTTTCGGAAACTTGCTCTAGAGAAACCCATCACGTCTTCACCCTTACGTGAAGCGGGTGCCCCGTAAGAGGGGTTCTTGGTAATAATAATAATAGTGATAATGATAATAATGATAATGATAATAATAATGATAAATGATATTGATAATACTACTGCTACTACTAATAATAATGTGATAATAATAATAATGATAACGATAATACTAATACTAATGCTGATAATGATGATAATGATAATACAATAATGAATGCGCGTTTATCTTTGTACTGGAAATACTATTCCCTGGCAAGAGGTCTTGATAAATACTAGAAGGCTAGAATGGTGCTGTTCCATTTTTCCTGCCAGTCATGAAGATTTTATTTGCTTCTCAGTATCTTTGTGGATCAACAAATTATATATATATATATATATATATATATATATATATATATATAATCCTTGCTCGTCTGTCATACATTAGCGAGGTTTTGTCAGTAGCTTAAGACTGAACTTTTATGGAAAAACCATATTTTTTTCCTTTGGACAGGTAGATAGACCCGTATCTGTGACTCTTAATAAAAAAGTAATTTCTTAGAATTTATCTGATCAATTTCGCAGTGAAATTAGCTCCCTTGTTTTTTCTTTTCAGTATCATAGCTATATGGGTGATGGAGTCTCTATGATTCTGAAAATATCGTTGATTTCCCATCTTTATAACATTGCATGGCACCGTTTTATGAATTAATTGAATTAGGGAGACATTTTCGAATATTCTTCATTGTTACTAAGATATACACATATACTGTTGTATATGGGGCATTTGTCTGTTGGAGGTCGTTAGTATCCACTTCAACCGTATGGAAATTTCATACTCACTGCATGCAATCACCTTTGCACATATGTGCATTTCATGTAACATGATTATTTCAGACCACAAGCGGCAGTGACAACTTCCTCCCCAAACAACCAGACTCACTTCTGCTGTTGTAGCAAATGGCTCTAGTCAGACCCATAACTATATTCTCCCTGCCTCAACTACCCAACAACCAAACTCCTCTCCTTACACGTATAATATTCCATCATGCTGTGGTTGTAGCGGTAAGCAGTGGCCAGGTCCATGGCCGCCGACGGAGGCCGCAGCCCGAATAGCGCCATACCGGACGGAGTGATCCACTTTGGCGTCGGCGATCAGGTCGAGAGCGCCAACGATATTGGTGCGCCCTTCTTTCCGGCCGGGGCACTTTTGGCTCCTCCCGACAGCTCGTATATCACGCTACTTTATGTAAAAGTGGTGTGGAGAAACGGCGCTGGCGCTCGCCACTGACCACTAGTCTTCTGCTGATTTTTTGGCTGCCCTCGACGGCGAGTTATTCAAGATAATCCGTAGGGGATATTAAAGTAAACCCCATTGGAAAAGCTGCAACCCGTGGCGTGGCACTTTTGGAGATATTCCCGACGACGGGTATATCACGTCGCAGCGGAGGCGGGACACACCACACGATCACTTGGGCGGTACGTGGGTAACTGCGGGTCGCGAACGAGACAGCCACATTGCTGCCGTCGCGCTGGTTGCCCCTGGGCTCAGCACCCAACCCGGCCACTACTCAAGCTACACCAGCTATGTTTTCCTTTCCTAATTATACTTAATGAGGAATCTCAGTTTCCAGATGTTCTTGGGCGATTCAACTGTAATAATTGACTGAAGCTTGTGGGAGTGACGCAGACCAATAAGCGAGCAGCACAATCTTGGGGTCCCGCCCCCCTCAGCCGTCTCACCCTTCGTTGCGCATCATTGGCTCCTGAGGCCTGACGTCATCCCACGTGACTGCCCGGGGCGGGAATCAAATGTCGTCTGTCGGCCGCCAAACCGTCCGTAGCCATAGTAACCAGCGCCAGAGACGAGCGATGGAGCGAATGCCATTGAGTTTTAGTGCCACTCTGTCTCTGTTGACTGCCATATCTCCCTCTGCTGCTATCCAGAGCAATAGTTTGGTTTCAGCCGCGGTCGCCTTTGCAGGTATCAGGTAGCGTGAATAGCCAGTGCAGAAACTAACTCACGATCATACGCTACGAGGACTGTGAAGCAATACTCACTTTCAGCCATACACCGTGACCATAAACTACGATGCTCATGTAGCAGCAAGCTTGTTATGCTCATCCTGAGCCACCCAGCACGATCCTTTACCACAAGGCCTGCACAGAAGCAATTCTACGCTCGCCTCCGGCCATCCATCACCACCATAAGCTACGAGGTCTGAACAGTAGCACGACCCAAGGCCATCCACCACAACCAGACTCCAGGAGGCCTGTACAGTAGCACGTCCACACTCCTCGCAGGCCATCCACTGCGAATCATGCATAGGAGCACGTTCACTCTTATTTCGGGGTGCTTACAACGACCGTTCACAACATTACAGCCGTTCACAATATTACAACAGGAAGACCACACTCGCATCGGACCATCCATTACGACCATACAGAAGAATGCCTGTTAACAAACGCACCCACACTTACCTCGGGTCACCCACCACACCCACACTGTACCTGGCTTTTAGAGAAGCACATTTATAATCCCAGGCATCCACTATTCCCTTCGAGGTACCATGTTCACAGTTACTACTCTTATGCATTCATCATGAACCTGCAGCCACCATTTCCATGCAATCGCCATATTCTTATAAAAGCTAAGGTGTTAAAGCCATCGTATCCCTTTCAACCACTATATTCATAAAACTACCATAACCACAAATCTGTCACGTTCATACCAACATGTCGTCGCTGCATCCAACACATTCATAAACAGAGCATGCTTATGCAACCACTGCAGTAAGTATCTACACCGACAGTCCTCATATACCAACCATGCTCATACATGAACAATGTCCATACATCTACCACACTGTTATAACCAGGCTGCCTCCAACTAGTTAATACAATCATTTCCATGCGTCTAGCATGGTCACACAACGATCATACAACCACTACGTACCTATAACCACCATCCTCACATAAACAAAATATTCATGCATCCACTAGATTCATATAAAGACCAAGACTCCATACTGTCGTGGTACTAGAACCACAGTGTACAGGTATCCAGTGTGCGAGGAGAACCCCCATGAGCCACATGCACAGTAAGAGCATGTGTGATGTTAGAATTATTCTCAACACCTGAAGGGAGTGTCAAATATTTTTCTGTTGGTGGATTTACGTAGCTTGGTGTTGACAACTTTGATGAACCTGGTAGATGATGAGCCAAAAACCCAAACAACCAACCAGCCCACAACCTCTATGTCTTACATCCGCCATGTTCCTGCAATCATGCCTCTACAACCCTCATGCTCATACAGCCTCCATGCTCCTACATCCAACATGACAATGTAAACAAACATGTGTCTACGCCCACCATAAACTTGTATAACCATCATACCTTAATGTTCATACAACCACTCTTTCTATACACCTGCCATGCTCATACAGTCACAATGCTCGTACATCCACAAAGTCCATACTATGCTATGATGTTCGCATAACGGTCATATCTCCACAGCCAGCATGTTCACACGGTAACCATACCTGTGCGATCCCTATGCAGACATACTGATATTACACTCCCACATAACCCCATACACTAGTACTCTCACAGTACCATACTCACCTGCACTTCCCCACTACCCCCACATACCAGCATTCCCACACTAACACATACACAAATACAACCACGATGCCACACACGCAAGAATGCCAACACAACACACACAAGAGCAGGCACATTCTATCTTAAACACCTCTCCTTTAATATCACTTTCCCAATCACGGCCATAATGCCACACAAGCCAATAGGGTTATACTAACAAACACCGCCTCCGATTTGTTAGGTATATAGCCGCGTCTTCATTTACAAAATGCGCTTATATATCCACATTCCGTTTTACCAAAGTTACCATACAGGTATATATTACTGAACGTGTGAACCACATTAGCATACGTATCCTGCACCTAACATCATCCACACTGTGTCAAATATTACCATGGCTACGCTTCGACACAAACCAGCAAACTAAAGTTACACCTCCATATACACCACTAGGTCCATATCTCCACACACAGCGTCCACGTAACCACACACTTTAAAAGATTCAGAGAATTCACCGCATCACAATCCACACCTACGCTACTATACGCAACAGGACGTTCATACTAATGTACCCCAGTCCTTTAGAACGAAGTTTCACTTCCACAGTGTCACTCACACACACACATATCTTCAGGTTTACACAAGTACAGATCATGCCCACAATACCACATGCACACTAGCACGTCCCTTACACATCAGGCTCACACTACCACACATCAAGACTACCTCAAAGACCATATTATCCGTACTTGTGCACGCCACTCCAACGCTACCACAAGCCTCAGCACGCTCACATTACTACTTGCATACACAAATACGCCCACACATGCACTCATAATACCCACACTGTCGTAAACTCTTGTAAGATCGTAGCGTTACAAAGCAGATCTACAGCAGTTCACGCTGCGACTATAGATCCACACACAAGCACACCAACGCGCCCACACTGGCGCAGATCCTCACGTATGACACTTGGACGTTGCTCCAGGCAAGGGGATACCCACGTAAAACTTCGGTGTGGGCCTTTTCAGGGACAAGAACGCCCACATGTCGTACAAACTGTGGATGAATACGCTATCAGCCGCTGCGGACAGTCCCTCCTTTTGTCCCTTTCGGCGCAGGCATTGTACGAACCCTGGTTTTGCAAAACCTTTGAAATGATAAGTTTCTGTTAAATATGTTTCAGTTTAAACCTTGAGAGGATATCTTTCTGACCATTCTCTTTCGGTTGTAAGGTTAGGTTTCTCTGATCAGTACATAATACTCATCATTTTCACCTGTAGAACTGATCTCTGATAACGATTGGCTAAAGATCCTCCTCAGCTGTATGTGAGGTGTACCCGGGAATACACACACCCAACTGTCCTCGACCACTGGCAACGTATCAAGCACCGTTGCCACCGTGTATGAAGGAGGTTATCCGGCATGAGGTGAGAAAGAAGACTGGAAAGAGAGTTTGGAGAGGAAAAAAATGGAAATGGGAAGTCCTTGAGACTAGTACGTGTGTGATGAGACATCAAGAAGCAATTTATAACTTTATCGTCTTTGAGGAAGGAATGACAACGAGCAAGACGATCTTTACGAACTTCTGAATTCAGTTCAAATGATAATGTTGTATTAACAAACACTGCAGTGCAGTGTATGACTAGCACCAAACAGTGGCTTTGTATAACTCTACACAGTACTATCTTCACTGTAACCTCTCTTTATGACATACAATGTTAGAGCAAAAAAACGTTTTAAGCAACAACAGCGAGTCTTAAAAAGCTCGTGTCATTTTCTATAATATTTTTGTGTGTGGGCAAATTGGTCCAGCGAAAGCTGGAATGGCCCACTTCTTATTCAAGCCCTATAAACACACCACATCTACGGTGGCATACCAAGTAGGGTGCTCAAAGGCGGCGAGGGATGCTTCGGGGCGGAGGCAAGGACCAGCCAAGTAGCACCAACCAGTAAGGCCCATATCTTCATCACAGTATCAAGAGATTATCACCGTTAGGAGTGAGTGTGTGGCAGGACTGCTCTGGTGCCGCAACCGTCCCAGACCTCCGGAGGGAGGTGGGTTAGCCAAAGGTCCCGCTCCGCATAATTTAGGCCAGCCTAAGTATTGCCTAATTAATACCTGTAATTATCCTGCCTACTGAGGACCGCTCCTCCAAGGCAATGCGATTCGCCAGAAGGACAGAGGAGGCAGGAAAGACTTGAATTCTTGCCACCGTCATTTATTCTTCTCATTCCATAGAGTACTTGGATCTTCCTCTTAATATTGGTTTATACCATGTGAACTTTAAGAACTGCCGTTCGTAGAAATGAAAACTAACTTTGATTCACATTAGGACACAGGAACACTCGACTTCATATCTCCAAGATTTATTAAGAAAATTATCTTAAGTGTTCATCGTGTATACAGTATTAGGACTGATGCTTGAGGATGACCCGAAAATAACTTATTATTTCTGTTTGATTTCAAAAGTTATTTTACCGCAGAGATTCGGGTTATGTTACAATACTTTAACCGATAATTTCCTTTCCTTTTACATAGAAAGGCTACTCTTACATTTACATACGTAAAGGTCGATGAACAAGATGATATTTGCATTTTGATAGCAAATCATAGATCCGATCCTTTGTACGGAACTCTAAAATTGCAGTTTATCTGCTCCTTATATTCTGTCTCATCAAACAGCCGTTCGAGGTAAAGAATGAGTTCTTGCCCAATAAACATCTGCTAAAAGAGCCTCTCTATGTCACATTAACAAGCCACATAAAACGAGAATAATGGTTACGCTGGCAAATTGTTGATCCGATAGAATGGATATAGTTAAGGGCGACTGAGTGACTTTTATTGGTGAAATAATTGCCCAAGTGAAGTCGAGGCTTTCGATAACACTAGGATGAGATTTAAATGAGAAAAATCGGCGGATGAGAGAATAAACTTTGGACACACAAGACTTGCAGTAATACTGGGATAATTTCACCATCATGGAATTACATAATCATTCGAAAACTCATTGCCATTGTCGGCAAAATGAATTTGATTTAGGAAAAAAAGTACGATAGTCTGCACGAGTGTTCAACTCGACCCAGGACACTATCATGATTCGTGTCTTCGTGTGGTAGGTGGTCCCTGAGGTCCGCCTGAGGCATATGTCACTCTCTGCCCTGTGTGCTGTGCCGCTGCTCTCGCCACTGTTGCCAACTACAGCGGGTGGAAGCTCCTGCTTCTGGATCTCTCTAGCTATTGGCTCGTTTCTTTTGCACATTTCTGTTTTCTTTTGTACCGATTTCACATTTAATAGAGCTGGTCCTCTGTATGTATGCAACGTGAATGGAGAATTTTTCTTAATGTATATTCTGTCTCATGAATGAACTAGTGGAAATGTACATACAAACGCTTATCAAATAAATATACACACAGACATACGCAAACTTTCACATACATACATATACGTGCTCTCTCTCTCTCTCTCTCTCTCTCTCTCTCTCTCTCTCTCTCTCTCTCTCTCTCTCTCTCTCTCTTTTTTAAGAGGTAATAGCCACCAACAAGGCAGGCAAATTTCCGGTACTAGCCGCTTGGGTATCGGGAGGATTAGCGACGGCTACGCAGTTGGCCAGCGCTTCAGTAGCCGTCAAGTGTCTATCCTTATCCCAGTTAGCTATCTTCTCTTTCTCCATCACCTACATGTGGGCTGCAGAGCAGAGTGTGGTGAAGAAAGGTGAAAAGGGAAGAGGCGTTGGGAAGAGGTGCAGAGGGGAGGGACTGTTGGCATAGATGCTGGGAATGGGGAGTGGACTGGGGAGAAAAGTGAGGGGAATACCGAGTAGAAGGTGAGGGAGTGTGGGTAGTGGGTATCATAGGGAGTGGTAGGGAATGTTAAGGAGTAGATTTCTATGCGTCTTGGGTAAATGAGGGAGCAGATTAGTTAAGGGAAAGTAGGTGGTGGTCAAGAACTTGGGTGACACGAAGTATTGAGGAGTATTGGTCGCTACCGAAGGTAGTGACAAGGAGCTCTGGGAAGTAAAGGAGGAAGAGCTAGTTTAAGGATAAGCGAGAGAGTAAGGGCGGCATGAGTCTTTCGGGAGGAGGAAGCGTGGAAAGTGGAGGTGGGGTGAGGGAGGAGAGCTGGGGAGGAGGGGAGTGAGGGTGATTGTAATGGGGAGACGAGGAAGTATGAACTTGATGGGGAAGAGAACGTATATAGCGAGTAAGGAAACGAGGCACGACGCGCTACCATTATCAAGGAAATTAGATAACTCTATGAATGATGCATAGCATTCGACTGCCCAGTTAAAAGAATGTTATGTAGATGAACATTCTAACCTGTTTTGTGAAGGGTACCGTCCTTCCAGACCTTGTGAGGCTGGGAAGAAAGGGTCTGTATAAGACACCAAGCCTCAAAAAGCCTGCCATTAATTTTAGTAGTCTCACATTTCGGGTAAATCTTTTTCCTTACATTTTCTCGTCAGAATGAATGTGGTCTTAAGGCGGAACAGCAACGCGGACGAAGACTGAAAACGAGACAATCTCTTGATCTGTTGCCATGGCTCAGTCCTCGGCTCCGGATCTAAGCTGGGTTTCGCTCATGGGTTTAGTTACGGGCTTTTCCATCACATGAGCAAAGCGGCATATCTCTTTACTTTAGAATTTTCACATAGTAGCACTGGCATGGTCCGTGATGTTTGGTACTCGTATGGCAGCAGTAGGAAGGATAGAGTGAATTAGAGAGTTGTGCTATACAGGGGTCGACGTGCTGTCAGTTGACTGTAGCAAGGCATATGAAGCGGCCAGGGGAAACCACGCAAAAGAAAAAAAAAATAGTTAAGGTTTGTATTGACTCGGTTCGTTCGTTTATAACCAAGTTCTTTCTTTGTCTTGCGTTATTTAACCCCAATATTTCATAATGCTCAAAGCGTTTCCCGCATCCCAGTTCTTTATTGACATAAGTTAAGAAGAAAAAGATCCACAAAATCCACCTTACGGTGTTAACGTATGTACCAAGTGCAAAGTATTGATCGAAGACTTCATAGTCAATATCCGTACGTAGGTTGATAACGCTGGGGCAGGGGAATACGCTTTTACCCCATCCCGTCCCCGACACGCTAGTTTGCGTCGAAACATTAATATTCTATACTTGGCAAGTGAGATATCCTCCAGCCGAGGCGAGGCCGTCCGCTGCTCGACAGGCAGAACGAACATCCCACACACACACACACACACACACACACACACACACACACCGAGGGGTGGAAGAGGATCTACCGGGAGTATACTATCGAGGGGAAACTCCGGTGTGTGTGTATGGTAAGCGTCGTCTGCAAGTTTAATTGAATACTTGTGAGAGTACTTTACACGTTGCACTTTACCTCAAAAAGGAAAGAATACGTACGTCATTTATAGAGTAAAATGATAAAAAGCCGGTTGCTGTAGACATAGTTGCATTCTTTATATATGTATCAGCGGTTATCATAAATGTTGACGTGTATGTTAAATTCATTTAAGCTAAATGTGAATGTTTATTCGCTTTAGGCACGAAAGGCATGTTAAACATCTGTGTTCATTTTACTCATAAAATGAGGGCGTTTTATCGTCGTCGAGCAGTGAGAGAGGAGAGCTTTTGCTTCTTCACATGATTCTATTCCTAAGACTTGATTCGCCCACATGCTAGGATAAAACACGCCATCACCTCATCAGCACAAAGATAATCTTAGTTTCATTTCCGTATCATTCTAACTTGGGCAACAGCGAAAAAAAAAAAACAAGTAAAGAAAATAGGAAATGCCGTGGGAGCCAAGCAGAGAATTTCTTGCTGGGTGTTTGCATGTTTGATTCATCTGTCCATTAGGAAGTTGTTAGGGGGAGTAAGTATATAACTGCCCCTGCTTTTCCCCTGCCACTGTTATCAACCCCACTTTGAGGGTAATTGTATCAACTCCACCCTAACACGCTAAGTGCCTCACTCCTCCCCCTCTGTCTCCTCCTCTACCAATATTCTCTCGCTCCTTTTCATCTTTACAATTATTTCTCTCTCTCTCTTTCTCTCTCTCTCTCTCTCTGATACATATTTTTCTTCACATTTTGCATCATTCCTTCTTTCTCTTTCGTTTTGCTTCTGAGTCCAGCGGTTCATACCATCATGGTGCCCACGTGACAATATGTGGTTGAATGTCGCACGGGGAGCGACCCTCAGCTGATGTTCCTCATCCATCAAAATGATGTCCAGTTTGAAGCTAATCGTCAGGATATACATTCTTATTGGTTACCAGACGCGTCCTACTAGCAATGTTATCTCACCTTGTCTCTCAGATCGCGGCTGTTATGGTAAAGTATGTTCTTTTCAAGCCACAAACTCACAAAACGCCACTATTTATTTACCAAGCTACTCTGAACTGAGGGGTAATGGTGAGAAAAATATATAATTAAAGGAAAATTTCCGAGAGGCTTTTGATGTGAATCGATTTATCAGCGTACAAAATAGTAATACTCAAGCAATAAACGGCATTAAACTTCGCTACACTGTCAAGGAAAAGAGCTTTAGGACATCCATAGTGGATAACGCAATTACAAAGAAAATAGCAACACCATTAACCTAAAGTTGCAAGGCTGTCTTAATCTCAACTCCCCCGTCTACTGTAAGTAGCCTAGCTTACAGAGTGACCCAGAGTGAGAGAAGCCTCGTGACCACGACATTCTGGTCTGCGAGTGAACGAGGGTGCAAACATACATCATTTTTATGAGGATTGCCACAACCCGTCAATCTTTATGTCTATATGCAGCTTTAAAAAAGAAGAAGTTAAGTAACAGTGTATCTCGAGTACTGGAAGATGTACCAGGGGATATGTTATGGTAGGACTCTGACAGTGTACTGGAAAAACTTGACTGGCAAATTCATTCGTATCTGGAGGTCGAACAATAAAGAAAATAATAGCCTTTTATTATCCCGGGAATACTGTGCTATCAATGGACTGTATTCATGTCTTTAGAATGGGATTAGAATGATCTCAGATATCATAACGCTCGGTCCCCTGTCGTTAATCGTGAAGGAGAATCGACAGGTTAATACCGCCTCTCTCTGAGTCGTTGCTGCGAGAGACGTTCGCGGCTCTAGTCATTTGCTAGGCCGTGAAGTAGATGGCGCTCGCTTGGGAAACTATTTCACAATCTCACTTATGATGTAAATGACAAATCACTGATGAGAGAAGGCAACAGGAGACACTGATGGTATATTCGTAGCCACGAAATTAGAATGGAGCCTCACCAGGGTTGGCGTGTGAGGGAGGCTATAAGAAGACGGTGTTGGTGCCTTTGTGGTCATGAAATCAGAGTGCAGCATCACTCGGGGCGGCGTGATACTTAGATTGATCTCTCGGGTGCTGTACACCAGCTTCTGACCACCACGTTATCATGCTGTAGAAAGGGTGTGAAGGTGTGAACGTTTGAGTGTTGATGATATTATACTTCAGTAACTATATGAAGGCGTGCGTGTGGTTATTACACTTAATTGAACGTATGATCGTATGCATGTTCCTGTTGTCAATAGGCTCCAGTAGAGTGTGATTATGCGTGTCTTATTTCTCTTGCATATTGTTTTACATCGTGGTCAACATCTATGTAAGTGGGAGTGATTGTAGGTACACCTGTCTCATCTTACCCGCATAGTAAGTAGGAGAGTGGGAAGGCTCAGTGAGCTAGGATCGTTAGAGGTTGTCAGCCACATGGGTCAGGGAGGCAGGTCATGCTGAGCGACTGGGGCTAAGGTTTGATGGACCGCAGAGATTCTTTACGTGACCGATGAGAAAGCGATTAGTTAATTGGGTGACCTGACAAAGTGGGTGAAGTGAAAAATGTGGATAACTTGATGAGGAACATGGCCTGAAGAAAAAAAAAATGGTAGAATGGTTGACCTGAAATAACGACTGGTGGAGCCGAATGATTGACCAACAGTGAGGCACGTAGACAGTGACTGGCTTAACGTAGTAGCTTAAGTTACCAATTTTTTATCGGGATTGTACGGACGCCACAAGCGAGAAGGAGCATGGAGCCAACGGTGTCGTTTTCTCTCCACACCAGAGGTCTTGACAGCACCCATAACCACTTATGATTCGATCATTTTAACGCAGAGTTCTGGCCTAAGATGACTGAGGGATCTAGAATGGACGGAAGGCATGACACGTTGACACATGCCTCAAGCCAGATGATAATCATGAAAAAGGCTAGGAACATTTTTAACCTCCTGTAGGAACAGGTGGGGCGAAGGATCGGCATCAGAGACATTCCAGGACACCACAATTAATTGCACTGATGAGCGGTTAGCAGTAGCTGGCATGTGGTGGGCTGGAATGAGTTACGGTAATAAGCGGCAAGCTGTGCTTAGTGGTGCAGAGTGGAATTGCTGATGAACGACTGGCAATGACTGGTGTTGGAGCGAGGTTAGATACTGCAGTAGATGACCGGTAAACATAACGAATAGCAGAATGGAGTGAGTTACGAGCGCTGAAGCGGTTTTAGTTTTTTAGTTTTAAGCTATTCACTGTCTAGGTATACATAGGCAGAGCATTTCAGTGAGAGTGTGGGTGAAGGGAGCATATCTGAGGGTAGGTGGAGACCAGTATAGAGCGTAGTGTGGGTACAATATATCGACAGAGGAGAGTGAAAGGTGGGCCCGTGTGGGGCCCAGGGACCCAAAGGGTCACCTCTCCCGTCACAGGGGGAGGGAGGTCTAGGATACTTCAAATACCTGATATATAGTTACAGGATAGTGAGTGATACTGACAAAGTAAGCTCGAAACATGCCACACAGACACAGTTTAGCGTACAGTCGTTAACACCGATAAGAAGGTCAAGGTACGGTCAAGTTACGTTACACACTAGACATTGTAGTTACGGTACGTGCTTGTACTTGACATGATTACACTAAGTGTTTAAAGATCTGAGGGCATGGCGAATATTGGCTATAGATAGTGTCAGAATGTCTTCAAGGATATTACTATCAGTAATCGCAAAGCTATCGAAACAGTATGCCTTTAGGTCTGAAATCGCTGATTTTGGGACATTCGCTGATATAGTGTCCTAGTTTACATTTGTCAGGTGCAGAACAGAGTCGGTGTTTATAATGTAAAGGATCATGGTTTCTCGTGACTTACCACACATTTACCTGTGCCCTAACCGTATTCTGGCAGTTACAATATCGCATTGTCTAGTGCGGGTCCGTTTTCTTCCATAATGATGTTTCTTTAGCCTAAAAAGATCATGGTACACAATACTATAGCTACTTCGTCTTTCATAATCCCTCAAGAGGTTTTCTTCCTCGCGGGCAAGTACAGTTTGGCCAGCGCTGACTATGTCTTTACTTAGACCAAGTCTGGTGTAGGGTTCTGACACCAAACAAGCATGTTTAGCGATTTGTCTATATTAGTCATGACGCTTATGTCCGACATGTGTAGGTATCCATAGGAACTGGATGCGTAAGCCACTGCTGTCGGCCTCTATAAGCAGAGAGTGAATGACTGATGGAATAGCTTTCTGCAGAGCGCTCCTTCCGGAGCGTGTTGCAAGAGCTGGCTGGGAGTCAAGAGAGGATTATAGCATGTAGTCGAAATTGGACGAGATATCTCATTGCCGTGAGAGTACTGATAGAGTTCGCAGTGGGTGGAGCTGGACCAAGGGTTAGATTTTTCTTGCTGAGGGTGAATAAGATTGTTTTTTTCTGTGAACATCATAGGCAGCGCCAGCCTTACCGTTTTCCCAAATGAATCCAACAGTATTTATGAGTAGTGTATTGTCATATTGTCAGGCATGATGGTAAGCACATTGTCTAGTTGTTCACATATTAGAGCTTATAGGATGTAAGGACTGAACTGGACCTGATAGCAATCTACGTAATCAATTTGGAGAAGTCTGATGTGTCGAGGTTTTAGGGATACTATTGCCAGATGCGCAAAATTGGAGACGGATGAAAGTTTTCTGGGACACTTGGCATTAAAAACTGCATTAATGCCTTGGAACGGGGTAAATTATTACTGTTCTCGAGTGACCGACTAACTAGTGGTGGATCGGAGCGAGCTACCGTGTTACGAGCGGCATGGGTGAGTGGTCAGTGAAGGGAAGGATCGGGCCGGCTGGCCACGTGTCGGTCGGTGGTGACCATGATTAGAGAGTGTGTGAGGGGACGGCTCACCGCCGCACCTCCTCCATCACTGACCTTTGGCTGTCGCCCCAGAGCTTAATCGATATAATCCACAGGCCGCGGTACTTGGACACTAGCAGTGACCTAATTTTTAGCACGCTATTGCCATTTTCCTGAAGTCCTGATACTCGCGTCTGATCAGAATCTATTGATGAAAATCATGTGGCACAAATGTGGCGTTGAACTGCTTGTATCATCTTCATGCTTTTTTTATTACCCTCTTGCCTTCATCTGAATATATACGAACTATACCGCATGACAATGGTACATACAGCGAAGAGTAAATGGATCCTTTACTCAAAAATAAACAGTTTATTCTGACAACACGCATTCAAAGCCACATTCCTTACAGAGTTAAAGATACCATCCAGAAACTATCAAATCTTTAAATACGAACATAGTTGATGCTTTCACTTAAATGCATATTGTCTGACTTGTGATTAACCTAGTGGAAATGGCGGCGACGATACGGATGCAAAGGGAGCAACGTATTATCATGGCTTAATAAAGGCATGAGTTTGCACTTCATATCTAAACTCTGTTCATCATCTGGTCATTTGGAATCGTCATTTCAGATCGTATGGCTTGGAGCGATCGTCGATATCAAGTCATCTAAAGCAGCACGTGGTCTCGGTACCAATTAGACAGAGATTTCCTGCAGATGAAAAGATCTTCAACCCCTTCCATCTTCGGTTTATCACCACGAGTCCGTTGGCCCTGGATGAAACGCTCAGAATTTTCTCTGTAATGACGACTGTAGGAGAGGGCAGCTGGAACTGACCAGCGGAACAATCGAGTGAACGCAAAAAAAAAAAACGAAATGGAGTGGAGTAATGAAAGGCTCCACGAAAGACAGGTCCTCGGCCTCTTAATCAAGGTCCGGAGATGGGGTGTGTGGTGGTCAGGTTCAGACAGACGGAAGGCGCTGGGCAAACGGATAGTGAGTGGAGGGAGGGAATGGCTGGTCGAGGGGCAGGTGAAGGAAAAAGATTAGGCAGTTAATTAGTCAGCTGTTTAACCCAAGGTTAAGGGGGCAGCTGAGGGAAGATGATGAGGACAATTAAGACGTCGGCTGTTGAGTGACAGTTACCGCAAACGTCAGGGTTGATTCTGATGTCTCATGAATCTTGGGCATTGTGGTTTTGATTCGTCAAAGCAAAAACACACTCGTGAATCTTGGAATAAATGATTGTTATTATGCATCCACGCCTAAGGCTCCAGCCAGACGAAAAGAGATCCGTGCACGGGCTGGGGATGGTTGGAAAGGGGTTCAGCCTTCTGCCGCTCCTCTAAACTGAGACGTCACTTTTTGCTGCAGGATCTTCGCGTAATCGGCCGGCCGGAGGGGTGATTTCATAAAAAGTCTTACTTATTTCAGATGGCTGTAACTGCAAATATAAGGAACTTGTTTTCTTAACCTATTGAAATACACTTTATTATCGTCTTTAAGATTTCGTAGAATGTGTTCAGTACTTTATTTTTTTTGATATTTTAGATATATTTATAAAAAAGGAAAATTCCACCGCGTATGATTTTTGCTGTTGACTCTGCAGATGATTTTAAGTAATCAGTCATTCAGTCCAGAAGGGATGAGGCCGAATGAGACTCAAGGGCTGCCAGCCAGCTTAAGTAAGGGAGAGAGGCTGAGACGGGAGGCGAGGAGTCACGTACTTTAGGAATGAGAGAGAGAGAAAGAGAGAGGCAGAGAGAGAGAGAGAGGCAGAAGGAGAGAGAGAGAGAGAGAGAGAGAGAGAGAGAGAGAGAGAGAGAGAGAGAGAGAGAGAGAGAGAGAGAG
>JAYMFT010036921.1:0-30362 GCA_038088735.1 Panulirus argus | reverse complement strand
TATATATATATATATATGTGTGTGTGTGTGTGTGTGTGTTGGTGACACTAGAAGGCACCTTCATGTTACTGTCGCCCGAAATATACTGATCTGTTGATATTTATGGGAGTTCGCCCCTCCTGTTGACGCTGAACAGACCAATTTCAAACTCTGCCAACAAAAGCTATTTTCCCACACCTTGCAACAACGTACACTTGACTCCTGTAAAATAAGCGAGTTCAGAAACGATTCTCACACCGAATGTTACAAGATATGTTGCAAACATTTCATCCATAACAATGCTCTGCCTCCCGTACTTGAAAAGTATCATAAATTTACTTGTTGTAAACAGTTTACTGGTGCTATATCTCGGTAGGCAATCGAATCATTTGTTGTTCACCTGTTGTAAACTTCGCTCACTGTGTAAATTGCCCGATAATTCACCTAGTGGCCCACACCATGTACACACTTTTCTCACAGTGTAACACTTCAATCACTGAGGCCTTCCCCAGCTCCTTGGCTAGGCCTTTTGCACGCTCTGTATCCTCTCTTGCCCCACCGCCCACAGGATGTGGGTCGAAGGAGTGCACAATAAATCAGTCGCTCTTGTGGCAAATAGAATAAAATCAACCGAGAACTAAATGTGAGACATTTAACTAAGAAATATAGTAACATCGGCTTCACCTGCATCTGAGAGAATGGCATTACGAAGCTGTGACGAAGCAGGTGCTCACTATGACACCACTAGACCTGTCTGTGTGTGTGTAAGGGACGAGGGGGGGGGCCTCTCAGAGATAGGTCCTCCCTCGGGTGGGTGGGTGGGCCGCTGCAGAAGTCGTCATTTCAGCTCAGGCGTCGTGAACGACCCTGTCCCGGGCTGTATCACCTCCTGACCTGCCCAGCTCTCGTGGGAGGGACCACTGGTGCTCTACTGCCTGTCATCAGGCTACTGCTGGTGGTGGTGTAAACGGTGTCAGTCCCTTGTGGTGTTTCCTGTGGTAGACGCCATTACATCAGTGGTCCCGTTCACCAGTGGTCCTGCACACCAGTGGTCCTAACACCAGTGGTTCTGTACACCGGTGGTGCTGTACACCAGTGGTGCTTCCCCTTGTAATGTGGTGGGCATCAGTCGGTCTTGTGGGAAAATCGTCAGGTCAGTATTACCCCCACACACCCACCCGTCCAGCTGCTGGGTAGTAACTCGCGACCCTTGACGCACGAGGAGGGAAGGAAGGCCCTCTGACGTCTTCCCCCACGTCATAGCCACTCATGAGGAAGACCCCTTCCCCCGTCTGCTGCCTGGGGTGACGTCTCGGGTTGCTGGGGCAACGATGACCTCACCAGAGACCACCCTCTCCCAGCCAGACTGATCACGTCACACGAGTGCTAAAAATTCATAAGCTGAATCTGTGTAGTTTATTTTCTAATGACATTTTTTACTGATTCACATAATGGATTTTGAATATCATTTTGATTTATTTTGATCATTTAATGGCATCATACACACACACACACACACACACACACACACACACACACACACACACACACACACACACACACACAGAGCCGAGCTAAAGCATCTTTCTCGTTGAATTCTGCTTCTAAATAAGAAATGGATTCAGACAGGGGTGGAAATGAAGGTACCCTGAACAATTTAGTCAGGACTGGATCCAAGAGGAAGTGGAGTACGGGGTGAAATAAAGGATGACTCAACAGAGACCATAAAGCTGGAGAAATGAACAGATATTGTGAAACAGGACCAGAGGCACACACATCTCGGGAACGGTAGAGAGAAATTGAGAAGTCAAACTAGAGAACGTGAAAAATGTCATCAGACTAGAGAGGAAGTTAAGGAATCGTAAGAAATGAATATAACTATAGGAAATAGTCAGAACGATCTCTACCGGGCGTCCTAGGGTAGGGTCTTCAACAGACGCGAGAGAGCAGGGAGAGGAAGAGACAGTGAGAGACAGATAGGTAAAAAAATACAGACGAGAGACGTAAATTGAGGCAAGAGGACGGAAATGTCACACTGAAAGCAATGTACACAGATGCAGATGACCCAGAGGTAAATGGCAAAGTGCTAGAATCTTAAAGAATCACATTGAGATAAAATGTTCCAAGATAATGTTGGAGTTGTGGAGTCAAAACTTTACTAGAGAGATATGATCCCATACGGCAGCAGAGAGGGAAGCGGAAGAAATATAGGAGGAGGAAGACTAGCCTTTTTCAGAAGAGACCAACGCAAGTCTCTGGAAATAGTGGAACTTGGCCCATTCACACAATGCATAAAGGGAAGAATAACTGTAGGACAGAATTGTATAGTTAGCTTGACGTATACGTAATCCTGCAAAGAATTTCAACGGACCAGAACAAATAAACAGTGGAGACAACGAAGGAACAGTGAGGATGATGGTACGTGAAGCAACAGAACATGCATTTTCCAACAGAAGGTACAATAATAATAATGGTGAAGGTCAGAGATAAAGAGCTAGGCTTGGTGGTGGTGGTGGTGGGGGGGGGGGACCTTAGACTCTCATGGAGACGGGGAGTCATGGAGACACAAGTTCTCATTTTTTATATACGAGAGAATTTCCCATACCAGCTGGTCACTGAATACAACTAGGATGAGAGTGACTGAAACACCATCATTACTAGACCTTATCTTCACACAGACGAGCATGGCGATTGAGAATATCATATACGATGCACCATTTGGAAAAAAAGAGTGATCATGGAAGGCTTCAGTCCGATGACGAGGAGGGAAAAAGGGTCAGGAGAAAGACCTGACTCCAAGAGGAGGAGATATGACCGGGGAAACTACACCGAACTCAAGAATTCTAATGGTACCATAAACTGGGGAATGGGGGTTCCGTGGCCAGGATCCAGGGCATTGTGCTGGAAGGTTCTGTGAAATAAACAACGGAGTTGGAACATGGGTTCCTCTAGCCTCAAATGCGGAAGGGAAAGTTATGAAAAAGATTTGAGTGGTTGAATTAGAGATGTTAAAAAAAAGCGTAGGAACCTCGCGAGATGCTCTGACGAAGGTATATGTAAGTGACACTCCAGCCAGCTAACATTTAATGGGCATAAGACAGCAAGAATCGAGAACAGCAGGATAATAAAGGAGGAGGAGAGAAACTTTGAAAAAGAAATATTGTGGACAGAGTAAGGGATTGTCCAGAACTTTTCCATGGATTGGGATATGAATTCTCACCTAAAGAACAGCTAATCAGACTAAGGGATTCTGAGGGAAGAGTTATACAAGATGATGCAGGGGAAATACGAGGACCCGAATGATGAGTTGAAAAGTGTTTTCGCTGCAGAAGAAAACGCTGTATCTCCAACGCCTGTGGCATGGAAGGGAGAGGAGGTACTGGAAAAGCATCCAGGTATCCAGAGAAGACATGAACGAAATCCTGGAAGGTCTTGATCCATAGAAGCCTCAAGAAAGTGAAGAGATATGTCTCAAAATCTGTTCAAGACGTGTGCAGGTCCACTTGAAGAACCACATGAACTGTTCCAGGCGTCGCTGGAAAAAGGTAGAATGCCAAGGGGAGTGGAAGAGGGTGAACTTGAGGAGGTGCTAAACTCCAGATCAGTCTCTCTCTCTCTCTCTCTCTCTCTCTCTCTCTCTCTCTCTCTCTCTCTCTATCTATCTATCTATCTCGAGGACACTACTGAGGAAGCAAGGAACGCCCGGGGGGAAGGCAGAAGGCTGTAAGTCATGTTTGGTATATGTTAAATGATATAATGTTTAAGAAAAAAGATAAATTCGGTGTAACGACTCAGACTTTCCCGTCTTCCCTCGTGGCTCCGTAACACCGTCACCGAGCATTCATCCAACTTGGTATGACGGTAACGTGTAACGCATCTTGGACACGCGGCGTTACACCAGAAGCCAGTGTCCTCCCGTATGACACTGAGGCTCCTGCTGTACCCTTGTGTACCTCTGGTGCGATGGTACAGCCACGACTGGTGACGCATCTCTGGGGTTACAGTTCTTGTAAATCCTGTACCGTCCCCCTACACCCCAGGAGAGGGGGTGGGGGTAGGGGTGGAAAACATTGTGGTATAATTCCACGCCCTTCCATCGTGCATATAATTATCTTGTTCTATAATTACGATAATAGTAAAGTAATCCAGCCAGATGGAGGCCGCTGGGAATCACAGATAATTAATGTTACCAGAGACTTGGGGCATGACAGTGCTAGGCTCTCGTGGTGACGCCCTGGGGGGTGTGTGTGGAACGTGGACCGTCCGGTCCGGTCCGGTCCGGTCCGGTCCTCTGCTGCCGGACCAGCGGTGGTGGCGGTGGCTGGTGCACAGTGAGTGTGGCAGACAGTGGCAGACGGCCTCTCTCTCCTCCAGCAGCTGCTGCCCCACTCCTCCACCACCAAGGACGACATCACCAACACTCCAACACCGCCACTGGACGACCCCCGCCAACACTCCAACACCGCCAGTGACACAGATCGATCTACCAGGCAGGCAAGTAGGCTTGACTCTAACCCCCCGACCCCAATCCCCACGGCCCAGAATATAACCATCACCTCACGACCCCCACTCCCTCCCCCCCCCAGCGTCACATCACGTCACATTCCATCTACGTCACATACCTTTATATCATATAAAAACAATAAACACTGGAACTTCCTCACTGGTCAGAGACATGTCTTCGTTATAGATACAACGTAAACATCATACGTAAAGGATTTTGGGTTTCTTAATTCTGTAGAATTTTTTCAAGCTTTGCCTCAGTAGCCTTGAGGAGAGATGCGCTTCAGAATGTAATGGTTCTGTTATTCGAGAAGCCTAGGGATAATATAATGTAATATATCTCGGTTATTAAAAGTAATTACTGTGATAAAGAACAAAATCGGTCATAGTGATAACTGGTTGTGTTATATGCCATATTCATCATTATCATCTCCTGCTTGTGGTATATGGCAGCTGAAAAGGTGGGTTGGAAACCCTCTCCTCCTGTATCATCTCTTGGTAACAGGAGGAAGAGATGAAAGGAGCCAAGCGAGGATTTCTCCTCAAAGGCAGGCCCATTCCTCTGTTCCTTAGGGTCTAAAAACACAATTATATGTCATTATTCACAACTCTTTTCATCACTGTTATTTTCTGTGACGTACACAGATGACCGCCTGTCACTTCTGGCATCTACTGTCTCAGCGGTACATAAAAATGGACGGGAGAGTGACAGAAATGGGCTGTAGACCGTCATAATGAGAGCGTACGTACGTGGTCCAAGAATGAATTAGAATAAATCTAAACACCTGAAGGCTGGTCGATTCAGCTTGACGTTGCCAGCCTTAATGACCACTTGTGGTTGATAGGTTTAAGGCCCAACCAAACAACCACTCAACCAACCAACTACGCAACCACCCACCCACTCACGCAACCAACCAAACCACACAGAGTCTCTTCCGTTCCCCGAACCAGGAGGTGAGTCTACCCTACTCCCGTGCCGTAAGACGTAGTCGCCTCTTCAGACACCCGATGCACTGGATCGCAAAGAACAGACCAGAGCCTTCCAGGCCAGCCGTGAATCCCTGGACCAAGCTAAGATAACAGGCACTAGACGAACGCTCCAGGTGTAAACTGTCCACTCCGCGGCCATAATGGTTGGCCCGAAGAGTCTATTCCTTCTTCAGAAGGGACGACCCAGAACACAATATATCCCTCCCCACAGCGGGCGAAGCGGGCCTAAGAAATCCTGACTACAATATACGTGAGGATGAGGGCCGCGGGAGCAAATAATAGAGCGAGAGATATCGACATCAGTTTCGAGAGATGAATGTTAATGCGATGGATACAATGGAAGGAGGCGAGCCTCGCAGTCCCCCCTTCCAAGGCTCGAAACTCGACAATGGAGATATGAACTTGAGGGAACAATAGGATTGACTTCCCTTACCTTATTAGTTAACCTCTTTATGCTCAGATGGCGCTCCAGCCTGTACGTAGTTCAGTGGAAGATTTCCAGTCTTCCCTTGGGTCGGCGTAGCTGCCCAGACCTAAGGAGGAGGAGATTGGTGTCAGGAGTAACAAGATAGTTTCCTTGGTGGCGCCTCCACACTGACCACCTGCCCATAGACCACACAGTCCTCGGCAAAGCTGCTGCGTCATATGGCTCCTTGTGTGGCTATTAGCAACTCAAGGGTGGGCCGTTTTGATACCTGCTTCTTTCCCTGTACCTCGAAGCTTTGGAACGCTCTACCTCGTCCCTTCAAACAAAGTCAACAAAGTAACTCCTTAAATCATACGCCAGTATTCCCTCCTTCCCTCCCTCCACACACACACACACGTATGACTCCCACAGCCACATATATACATAAAGTTCCTTCACTCAAAACCATATTCCTCGTCTTTCCACACACACAAATACTCAGTCTCAAAGCATTATACACTCAAACATACATTCAGGAGACACACGATCACCCTCATGCTACAGGACGGATCAAAGACCCTTGGCTGTATACAGACTCACCCTATCTACCTACAAATAGCCTCCCCTTCCTGCATATATAAACAACCCGGCCCCGTCCCCGGCTCCCCCGACCGTATAAACATGGGTTACCATCATACGGGAGGCACTCCATCACAGGAGAGCTCTGGTCCCTATACACTAACACTGTTGCCTTATTTACAGATGCCTGGGTCTCTACAACACACGCATCCCAGCCTTCTCCCCAACACACAGAACACTCCCCCACGCATCCTAACCTCCTCCCCAACACACAGAGAACACTCCCCTGGTTCAGACGCTGCTTGGAGGTGGTGTGTGTGTGTGTGTGTGTGTGTGTGTGTGTTGGTGGCTGTCCTGTCCTCTCTCTCTCTCTCTCTCTCTCTATCTATCTATCTATCTTTCTTTCGTTCAACACACATACACTCCTCTTGTGTATCTGCCACTCTGACTATACAGACGTACCTCACTCATGCGCTTGTCCCATACGTTGATATATTACCAGCCCCACTTTGGTCTTAAGCTCTTTCGTGATTGGGTAACTAGTTGCTATTATTGTCTCACAGTTTTGTAATATCTGTAATGTCTCAACTGTGTATTTTCATCCGAATGGAAGCCTGAATTAAACAAATCTTCCATTATCATTATTTTCATCACACACACACACACACATCAGTACAAACTTTTTCCATCCAATAATTTCCTTCATTAAGCTGCGATACATTACCTCAACACCAGCTTAGCTGTGAGAAGTTTTGTACTTACTGTAACGTCTCTCACCTCCTCTTTTACTTGTCTCATCCTTCAGAGTGAGGCGGAGGGAGGGGAAGGCCCTTGCGCAAGGCTCTCAACTTTTACCACCTTCACCAAAGCTCTTTGATCTGGTCAGCCACAAGTCAATCGTCCCCATCGTTTCCTTGCAGTCTCTCGCCCGTGGCGTCCCACAGGGCACAGGGATTGAGACCTTTTGTGTTTCCCGTTTACTCAATAATGACCTTCCTGATGGACACATCTGCACGATGGACGTAGATAGAGGACGTCTCTATCATTGCTATCAATCACTGACAATAATTCTCCCGACCACCTCGACTTCCACACACACACAGACACACCTTGGTAATCTGCAGAACCTCGAGTGTCTCTCAGCCTCGTCAACACCATCAACCAAACCCATGACCGAAGATTTTGTACACATCAACCTCACTTTCAACCATGTCCCTCCTCCAGCCATCTTCCGTGGCCTCATTCCATTCCTCTCTAGGCTGGTCAGTCCACTCTGCTTCTCGGTATCAGGATGATTGATTATGCTGGATGGAATACGTTAGCACCATCATCTACTCCATCTAGTTTATCTTCTTTATATTCCATGTTGATTCAAGACACTTCAACTTCCTGAGTCAAAGCTTAAAATCATCAATGTAACTCTCAGTCTTCTCTAAACTCACCTTTGCCTACCCAGTCAACAGACACGAGTCTCAAGACTTATTCTCCTGAACCCACCTGCTGGGGCTGGAGGATTAGGGGTTTGTTTCAGTGTCATCACAGCAGTATATACTCTCAGGGAATCACTCTTTTAAATCTCCATCGATTCTAGCGAAGCGTTCCAGCCCGGGAATGTTGTTGGTCTGACCATCAAGGAGGCACTAGTGTTGTCTGTGATCCTTCCCAATGTGCAGCCTTGAAAATGACTCAAACTCTCTGGCGTTCTTAAACCTTTGGGTGTGGGGAGGTGATCAAACCTGTACCGCATACTGTTTGTGATGTGCGTGTGCCCCGTGTGTAAAACTGTACCTGACACGCCTGGCTAATGGCCACTTTAATTAGCCATAACTCTCGTATGTTTATGGCCTCCTGTTCTTCATACACAAGCTGTTCTTTTCCTTGCTCTAGCTCTGCATGGTGAGGCTGATGAACGTGTGTCCACATTTTGGAAACGACAAATCTCCATTAAACTGTTCGCATGTCGGACCCCTGATTCTGTCCCGTTAATGATACGTGCCTAAGCAACAGGTGGAAGATGAATGTGATCAGTAGAGTATGTCAGGCTAACTGAAGAGGTATTACCGGGTATCTGTTCTCTCCATTGATCTCTAATTACCAATTAGGTAATGGTATTTCGTACTCCTGTTCTTGACAGGCGTACAAATGAAGGAATATATATATATATACAACTGTGATCTTTTGCAATATGCATACATATATACAAGCTAGGATTGCTTGTTAGGGAGGTAGAGGTAGAAAGGATATTGAAAATTATTCAGATACTGGAACAGAAAATATGAATGATGAATGAGATGTATCAGATGAAGAAGGGAATGAATGACAGCAAAAGATCAATGAGAGAAGGTATCAAAGAGCTTTTGAAAAAGGCTTCGAGAATATGAAGTCAGAAGAGGATTAATTTGAAGGATCTGGACAATGAATCGTTTCTGCAAGTCAAAGGGCCGAGTGGAACGAACCACTTTGGCGTAGAGAGGGCAAATTTGTGTGAGTGAGGTGATGACGAGGAGGCAGGAGGAGGAACGGTGAGGAAGGACTTAGATCGTCCTAACACTCATGAGGAAGATATGTCGTGAGCGTGACTGCCGATCAAGTGAGGTGCAGAGCGCTAACACAAACTACGGGAGAACGGAACTAATCATTTTGGAAAGAGCCAGACAGTCGGCTCGAGGGTATACAGGCTGACATCTGATGAGGAAGTAAGGAAACTGGAGGAGATGACGAGAAATGGACTCGTGGTGACATCTGGAGTAGATGAGAACCGCCTCCAAGTCAGTGGAGAGAAATGTAAAGAAAAGAGGTTATGCAATGAGGGGAATTCTTGAAGAAATAGACGTGGACATTGAGGTGACTGGAATTAGAGAGAGAATTAAAGACAAACGCCACCATTTGCTGGCAAATGTTGTATGTCTTCCCCCTACACCATCACTCTCCATCATTTTCGTCACCCTCTACACTATCACCCAGCATCATCTTCACTACAGAAGGGTCGGGGGGGGGGACACCTTCAA
The DNA here is from genome assembly GCA_038088735.1 of Panulirus argus. Taxonomy (NCBI): domain Eukaryota; kingdom Metazoa; phylum Arthropoda; class Malacostraca; order Decapoda; family Palinuridae; genus Panulirus; species Panulirus argus. The sequence goes on along the minus strand of JAYMFT010036921.1, from coordinate 20,897 downwards.
ACACATCTTCACTACACCCTCGATTCACCTGACCCTCAACAAATGCATTTTCACCCAACCCTCAACACGACACATTTACCACCTGACCCGTTAGGTCTCAGGTCACAAGCTAATGTCACAGGTCACAGACCCTCGACATAACGTGTCTTCACTTCACCCCTTGTCACCATTGACCTTTGACCCGGACCCACAGGGATCATGCCAAAAGGTCATAGTTTAGTGGAATTGCGTTTGACTCTTCCCAAATGAAACACTTCAGATAATTATTCATATAAAACCAAGGTTTAAGGCGCTGATTGTGTGGCCAGGAGAAGAAGAAGAAGGTGGATAAAAAGAATTTTAACGGAGCTAAAGAACACCTTACCCTCCTACGGATGGAGACGCAGTGAGAACAGACAACCAGGAGAGGATAGGTAGACTGGGCGAGATCAGTCCCAGGATAAAGTCGTCAGACGGTATAGACCCCTCGCCAGACAATGAACAACTCGGGTCAAATATTCGTCAGGGAAGACGGACCCAAACATAGCATGAGAGAGACGAGAGAGAGAGAGAGAGGAGAAAAAGAAAAGCCCTGAACACCGATGGAAAGAGAGAGAGAGAGAGAGAGAGAAAGAAAGAGATACGGACAGACAGACAGACATGCATCCATAACGCAGAGCAAGCGGGAATGTCAACACATTGGAGGGACAGGAGTGTCATTATATATACAAACGCGGATGCCCTGCCTGGTGGCCGGTGCCTTTTTAAAAAAAGACACACAAAGTTTTAGACCACAACTCGAGAAGAGGGGGAGGAGGGGGGGGAGAAGTGGCGGGAGCAGACGGACCAGGTCTGTCGTGGGGTGAGGGGTGAGAGGGGATGGGGGGGTAGGGGAAAGTCTGTGCAGATAGTGCTGCTATACAGGGGAGGGGGTCGCTGAAATCACCCTTGGAGGATGTGTTATTAACAAGGAGAGAGAGAGAGAGAGAGAGAGAGAGAGAGAGAGAGAGAGAAGAGGATTATGAGATGAGGAAGGGGGACTCAACTCTGCTGCCAAGACATAAATAACTTCAAATATTACAGAGGAACATAAACAATCGTCTCTTTACTGAATACGTAACGAGAATGGTGACAACATGAAGCATTTGCATACCTGCTTTTGACGGTGCAGAGTGACCCTGCAAAGGCAACCGAAGCAAATTAATTGACAAAAATCACGAAGGGTAAACATTTCAGGATCGTATAAGAGACGAGAAGACAAACACTTATTAAACAAATGAGAATAGCCGATACTGGGGGAATCCAAGTATAAGATCGACTCGTAAAACGTGAGATCACAAGGCAATGAGTGGATCGTGGAGAAACAGCTTCTGAGAATATGTATTGGAGAGGGGGCAGCCGCCGCCTCCTACTTCTGCACCAGTAGATCACAGAACATGTAGAGTGAACCGCAAAATCCACTGTATGATCTCATCTTTACGCACGGTAACCTGGGGATAAGAGAGGTGATCATCTAGTCCTCTTGAACATGTGGTCAATAAAGACCTCATAATGCAGTCTAAGAGAGATTTAAAATCCGAAGATAAAGTTATTAGACCAAAGGGAACTGAAGAGATTCTTTGAGGGCATAGACTGGGAAATGGACTCTCATTGTCCAAGTGGGAGACGATGGTTACAGAAGGGTTTGTGGAGACTACAGTGAGGAAATCAGTCAATGGACTCAAATGAGAGAAAGAGAGAGAGAGAGAGAGAGAGAGGGCGACAAGAGCTGCGTGGTCTCTAGATCAAAAGGAAACATGATGAAAAAGATTAAATGGTGTGTTTTGTGGAAGATGTAGACGTCGAAACAGCCAGGCAGCTTTTGGGAAGTGTAAGAGGTCAAGGAATGACTACGAGGCAACAAGGATGAAGAAAAACTCCTTTAACAGTGTCGGAAACCGTGCAAAAGAGGATATCACAGGGGAAAAGAAGGAGGGAGGAGAAAATCTACGAGGAAGCTAGTTGCAAAATTTCAGACTGGAGGACACAGTAGCCCAGCGCTCGGGAGATGGGACGAAGGACTGACTATGGAAAGAGCTAGGATCTACTGACTACCATCCTCCAGGAGACAAACTGCAGGATCTCCATGTGAGAGAGATCCTGTTAGTTGACAACTTACTCTCTCTTCAGACCATTACGTCAAGAGGGCTGTGGAGGAGGTACAGATATCTACAAGTCGACATTAGCATTGCCTTCAAGTCCACGGACCTATAGATGTTCAGAAAAGTACGTGGTGGTATCAAAAATTTCCGAGACTAGTTCCATAGCACGCCAACAGATGGCAGTACGGCGATGTGCATGCTGTGACGGTTAGGGGTAACCGTCATCGGTCAAGTCCACGGACCTGCAATTGTTCAGAAAAGTATCATCAGCATATAGCAGACCCAGACTAGACTACGTGGCGCTAGTCTGGTCACCTAACTTGAAGGAACACATTGATCTGCTAGAGGAGGTCTAGAGGAGGCAACACAGACTACATATACAATTAGCAAGGAAACTAAGGTAGAAGGAGAGGCCAAATACCACGGAATTCCACCACGCTAGAGGAGAATAGGAGGAAGAAGATTGATATGATGATAAAAAAATAAGTACCCTCTGTATGGATCTTGTGATGTAAATACTGAGCAGTTCCTCAAAATGAGAAATGGCGCCTCGACACGAGGAGAGAACAGGGAATCTGAATAACGAATAAAGTTACGAAAGGCGTTACGGAATGCATGAGTCGAGGATGGGTTGAATAATAATGACCCCAAATTGCTATACTTAAATTTCCATGATGTGAGGAGAGACAGAGAGTCAGTCTGTCTCACACACTCACATTTTCTGTTATTTCCCTGAGGGGGAACTAAAGGGCCACCTCTCACGTCAGCCTCTTCGTCATGAGGGCGGCAGGTATCCTACACCAGAGGCTCCTGAAAGCTAAGCTGGGCTGGATGATCTGCGTCAACACGACGGATTATAGTGACGTGTGTCGAAGGATATAGACGTTGGATATGCCTCCAATGTCGCCACAGATTTACGTTAGTTGGATGAATATACTGGGGATCGAGACTCACAGACAATACTCTCCCTCAGCTGCTGCAGGAGAGACAGATGGAGACACTATACGAGTCACTCAAGAGACTTCAGCTGAAGAAGGAGGAACCATCATGGTGACGTGACTTCCCGAAGTTCCTTCTATATGATAAGGTCTGAAGTTGGAGAGGAGGGGGAGGAGAGGAGTGGTTGGGGAGAAGGAGGGGGTGGGTGAGGTGGTTGGGTAGGGGGGGGAGCAGATGATTATTAAAGACTATCCAGGGCATAAGTTGCTGGAACGGCCTCCAGCAATCCCATTGCCTCTGGCTGGCCAGCAATACGGTTGATGACCCGAATAACACCACAAGCTTTCCCGGAACGATTGAGACGACGACGATTGCCGACCGTCCGCGTCAATCAGGAGGAGAGAATTTGCACCCCCCCCCCTCCCCTTCCTCCCCCCCGGTTGGAAAGGGGGAAGGGGGTGTTGGTGGGGAGAGGGGGTGATGGTGGGGGGACTGGAGGGTGTGTTTCTAGAGGGGGGGCTTTGTGCAGGGGCTGCTCTAGGTTCACGATAACCAGAACCTTTTGGTTGGTGTGAAAGTACCTTACACACACACAGAGACACAGACACACATACACACAGACACACACACACACACACACACACACACACACACACACAATCCCCACTTGACCCTGGACAACACACAACAGACGATTTCACACCTCGACAGACGGACTCAACTCAGCCACGCCCTTCGTCTCCCGCTGGACTCTTCATGTCTTCTCCCTGAAAGACTTGATCAAAGGCCAGCCTTAGGGCGCTGGCTGGTGTAAAAAAGAATAAATATGTTTTCCCTCTTCTGGAGAAAGACAGGGTAAGATCTCTGGCTTGCCTGAACGAGTGGAAAGGAAAGGAAGGACTGCAATCATTCTGCAACACAAGTGGAAAGCCTAGTCACCGGGGAAGGCGCAGCAAAGCGGTCGACCGAGCCAAAGACGGGAGTGTAGGGTGTCTCTCTACAGGTGCTAAGGAAGGGAACTCAAAATGCTAGGCTGCTGGTATGAAGGACTGGCCTCCCTGGCTCACTGGGTTCAGAGATCGACTGACTTCGGTGACCCTAGACAGTTACCTGACAGGGAAGACTGGCATATGACTGTTTCTTGACAGGAGAAGAGTCGTACGTGACTGGTTTTTAACAGGGGAAAGACTGACACATGACAGTTACCTGCCAAAGGAAAGACTGGCACATGACAGTCACTTGCCAGCGGAAAGACTGGCACATGACAGTCACTTGCCAGCGGAAAGACTGACACATAACAGTTATCTAACAGTGGAAAGACTGGCACATGACAGTCGGCCTGCCATGGGAAAGACTGACACATGACAGTCAACCTGCCAGGAGAAAGACTGACGCATAACAGTCAACCCGCCAGGGAAAAAGACTGGCACATGACAGTCACCTTCGTATCGAGCCAGCAGTCGCCTGCCTGAGCCGCCTCCCATCACCAGGTCTGCGTCAGGTTCGCTGCAGAGGACGGTCGCCGGCAGGTCTGGTCGCCAGGGGAAGGAGCTGAATTTATACCACTCTAACTCCCGGGTGAAATCAGATTAAAAATTGTGAGGACAGTCTCTCCCTGTGTGTGCGTTATATCGTTACACATCGCTCTTTATGTAATGGGTATCGCGTAGATCGATATATTTTCTTTTCTGATCTGAATCCGATAAGTAAAGGAGGTGTCTTAAGGGTTTCTATTATTACTATTATTATTGCAGTTCTGGAGATAGGGTTATCACGTTCACATGGTCGTTGTGGTGGTGGTGGTGTTGGGGGTCGTATAACGTCTGGTCACCCTCAGTTCCCCAGTTGACCAGGAAATCTTTACAGCCCCTTCCCCTGGTCCTCCCTGCTCCCCAGTAGACCAAGGGGTCTTTACAGCCCCCCCTGGTCCTTCCAGCTCCTCAGTAGCTCAGTGGGTCTCTAGAGCCCTCCTTCCTGGTCCTTCTTGCTCCCCAGTAGACCAAAGGGTCTCTCTACAGCCCCTCCATTGGTCCTTCCTGCTCCCCAGTCGACCAGGGGGTCTCTCTACAGCCCCTCCCCTGGTCCTTCGTGCTCCCCAGTAGACCAGGAAGTCTTTACAGCCCCTCCTGGTCCTCCCTGATCACCACTAGACCAGGGAATCTCTACAGACCCTCATGGTCCGTGTGGCAGAAACAAAGGAACCGACAGAAGCAAAAGAGGGCGGGAAAACAGAAGAAAAAATAACCATCTAAATTAAAAATAAGAACACGAATCCATTTTGAGACAAATGTGCTACTTAGACCTACATATTCCTACAGAGAATAAAAGCTCCACTACCTTTGACGTTCCGGAGAAATGCTTCTGATATTTGGGGACAAATTCTTACTTCTTGTTTGCATTCGATTCCATCGAAATCTGGAATCTGGTTGGACCGAGAGTTATGAGAGATTTCTGGAATTTATGATGATAGCTTGAGGGGGGGAAACTGTACATAATGCAGAAGAAATAAGATCTGGAATGAAATTGTGGATGTCTGGAGTTCTGATGATTCTGGTGACTGTGGTGGTAGTTGTGGTAGACAGGTCTGGCTGGTGATAGCGACCTTACGTGAGGCGCTATGGACTAGAGGCGAAGAGATGGTTCCTGGATCCCCAATGGCTCAGCAAGAGATAAAGTGACGCTTCTACCAAGTTCAACAGTCGGGTCCTGAACAGACCGAACCATCGCCTCAAAATGTCCACACAGGAGAGCAATGAAACGCTTCTTTTCTCTCTCCCTTATCAGTAACAACCTTATCTCTGTTATCATTACGTGGTCATCCTCTCTAGACCGCCTTAAGATAATCCCATTCTGTGGCCCTCGATACGTCAAAAGCCTTTGACGAGGTACGATCTGCAGGTTCTCTCGCGGCTCCTCTCCCTCACCCTGTTCTCTCAAAATCAACCATCCTCTTCAGCTCGGTCCGTCTCCTCGAATGCCGATGGTTCGACCATCCTCCAGTCAACAGCGGCGTTCCTCAGGGTTCTGCCACATCTCCTACATTCTTCATCCACCTCTTCCAACTCCTCCACCTCCTCCACTTATATCAACAACCAACCTGATTCACACAAACGCGGACGACTTGCTTCTCTCTATATATATTCCTCCACTCCACTTTAGATCAGTGTCTTCTCCTTTTGCTCGGTCTACAGTACATCCCGTCTCGTCAAAAGCCCCTCCCGTAAACTCGGATTTGGAGTGGATTTCCCTGCGGGCCTGACGTAAGCTAGTCAATCTCACCGCCTCAACAACTCATCTTCCTCCCATTTTCTTTCTAGAACTCAACACGAATATTTCCCAACCTCCGTTTTCTCTGACGACTCTGTTCCACCATCAATCAAGAGAGTTAAGGCATCAGAGGCTACCGTCTCGTTTGAGTCTCAGAGGCGCCCACACGACAAGGAAAGATACGTACATCTACGTCTATAAGATTGGGAATCTTGTTAGGTGTTTGGAAGATTCTACTCCTCCTGTGAGCAGATGCTTCGACTGTGCAAAATATTTACCCCTTCTGGAGCACGGCTTTACGGTTCTGGGGAGATTCTGCCTTCACCGAGTTACTTAGCAGAGTCGAGTCTAAAGAAATCCAACCTTCCAATTCTTCCAGTCTGATCACAAAACTCTGCATGCTGCTCTGTGCCGTGCTGTTGGTTCTCTTTTCCGCTTCTACAGATATCACTTTGGATTCAGCTCACGAGAGCTGACCACGGGTCTGTCTTTGCCAGTAGCTAAACCTTGCAATAACTGGCAAGCCATCACGTCTCATGATTACACTGTTGCTGCTGGGAACTCTAGGATGGACCGTTGAAGAAGCCTAATTCTTTCCTAGCATTTCCTTAAAATCTCTATTTTTCGTTTTTTCCCCTTTTTTCTCTGTATTTTGGAAACTATTTCAAAATGGATAAAGTTTTAAGACATGGCGAGAATATACGATGGTCAAAGATACAAGGTGGAACTAAGAAGGGGGGGAAGTGGGTGTGATCATAATTTCCTCTTGGATAAGTCGCGGGGAAAGTTTTAAAGATGAATAGGTGTTTGCAACATCAACAGAAAGAGGTCTGTGATCAAGTGAACAGGGAACAGGGAGTCACCCCAGGAGGTCTTGACCACGGGAGACATCCGGACGCTATTAAGAGATGAAGTTATGCATGTGTGAGAGTTACTGTGGGTTGTGAGAAAGTAGTGCGAAATAACTAGGGCAGTGCGACAGGGCCGTGGAACTCTACCGTGGTCATTTGATTCTATTGTGGATGGGGGCGTCGAGCGAGATGCCATCAAGGTGGGAGTGACTCTCGTGACGGAGAATAGAAGCTGCCGCATGTACTGCTGTATGCAGATGACGCCGTGCTGGTAGTCAAATCAAGAGTAGGAGCTGGATCGAATAGTAGGACGGGTCGATAACGCATCCACGAGGAAGGATTTGGAAAGCGAAGGCGCGAACAATAACTGGAACGCCGAGTTATTGAAAGAGAAGGGGAGCCAGACTGGAAAAGTTTGTTTAGGGAAGAAATGGAAAGTTGTGAATGAGTCTAGACATTTGGGAGTAAAATGTCTAGCGAGGATGGTAGTGGGAGAGGAGGTGGAGGAGCTAGAAGTACAGAGCAATGTAAGGGGGGAAAATGTATGACTATCTGGAAGCGCAAGATGTTTGCCACAAGCCCGCATGGAAGATTACTTACATGAGGCAGCGCTAAGGTATGGACGTTGAAACCCAAAGTAAAAAAAGTGTAATCTGAACAAGAGAGAAGGGAGGATGGGTAGAATGAAAGATGATGATGCGAGAAAGTTATGCGATGTGAAAGTTATTACAGTGTCGCATGGAAGAATGTGAAGTTATTAGAGTGTCGCATGGATGAATGTGAAGTTATTAGAGTGTCGCATGGATGAATGTGAAGTTATTAGAGTGTCGTATGGATGAATGTGAAGTTATTAGAGTGTCGCATGGATGAATGTGAAGTTATTAGTGTCGTATGGATGAATGTGAAGTTATTAGTGTCGTATGGATGAATGTGAAGTTACTACAGTGCCGCATGGAAGAATGTGAAGCTATTAGAATGTCGGATGAATGAAGTGAAGTTATTAGAGTGTCGAATGGATGAATGTGAAGTTATTAGAATGTCGCATGGATAAATATGAAGTTATTAGAATGTCGCATGGATGAATGTCCCACAGGATAGTATGGTCACGTAGAACGTACGGCAGACGATAGTTCGGTCGAGAAGATAGACTATAGTACAGCACAAGGTACGAATAGGCAGGCAGAACGGAGAAGGGATTTAACAAGAGAATTGATCAGGTCCGGGTAATTCACACATACAGATACGTGTTGGCGAATCGGATACAACGGAAGCAATTCACGCGAGGAAAAGATAGGAAGAGAGACATTGGTCTCGCCTGAATCAATCGTGTAAAGTGAAAACATAAAAGAAATAACTTATATAAGCGTGGAAGTCCATACTTCACTTTGCAGTGGATAACAGTAGTTAAAGAACGTGGGTCTTTGATGTTACAGAGACCATACCGTATATGCCTGGTTCACCCCCACCCCCACCCCTCCCTCCCTACTGGAACTACGAAAAGGAGCAAAGACAATAGAGGAAACACACTGGCGTTTTCTTTGGCTCTATTCTTCACGGGAGGCCTGGCCTCGATGAGGGCTTTTATCCTTGACTGGAGCCTCAATATGAAAAAAAAAAAGAGAATTATGATTTGATTAAAATAAAATGTTTTCCATAATATTAAAGCCGTTGTTCCTACAGTAATTTGATTCCCTCAGAGTAGGGCTATGCTGGGAGGACTCGACCCACGCTAGACGTGATCCAGTCCTAAGGACTGGAAGTGTTGCAGGACAAGACCCAGCCCTCAGAACCTGGAAGTGTGCCAAGACAAGGCCCAGTCCTCAGGCCTGGAAGTATTCCAGAACAAGGCTCAGTCCTTCAGGCCTGGAAGCTTTCCAGAACAAAGCCCAGTCTTCTGGTACGTATAATATATTACACTTGGCTCAGGAAGGTATTATAAGCCAGTGCATCAGCTTCACCCAGCGGCCAAATTGCATCCCAGCGAAACATTGACAATATATATAAATTCATCCAGAAATTCTTATTCGCCTGCAACAGAAATACGTAACATTCAGAAAATTAAACACATAGTTTTATGTCAAATTTAGTTTATGATATAAAAGGGGAGTCAGAAAAAAACATGAATATTCATTTTCCATGAATACATATATATATATAAATATATATAAAAGGGTGACGCAAGAACTATTCTAGAAATGCAATGGATCCCAGTCGAGGTTTAAAAATAACAGTTTCCAGTCTAGTCTTCCATAAAATGACTTCATCTCAACTCAGTATATGGAACCTTTAGTCTTAACAGATGTACTTCATAACAAACCAATTACAAGAAGTGGATACTCGATTAACATTTTTTTTTTTTATACCCTGGGCCTGTGGCAAGACACCAACCATCTAATTACCTTCTCAAGTGGTAAAAAAAACTACTGTGATTACCACTGGAGGGCTGGAAGGATACAGGATGACAAATTACCATAGACTGGAGTTCCCTACGATCACCACTGAGTCCTCCTTTGTTTGGCCAGCAAGATGAGAGGCTTCCAGCCCCACAGCACAGGCGCCTGGAACCTGGTCTTTACCCCTAAGGACCTCAAGAAGAAGCCTCCCTCCCTCCCTCCTTCTTGCCTGGAAACCGCGTATGGGTGACATTAAATATGATTTTTATCCAGCTGGGACCACCATGGGTTATTCCAGACCCCTTTGGGACTGAGACCTTACCCTGGGAGGTGGATAAGATGCCATGAATGCTGGGACCATATACTCAAACCGACAGGACCACAGCTCATGGTGATTTGGGTCTGACATTTAGGCAGCTGGAATCAAACTATTCAGAGGAAATGGAACACTTCATCCTTAAGGATTCCACGGTCCTTTCCGATTACCCCTCACCATCTTTAGGGACTCCACCGGTCCTTATAGCATAGAAAGAAAGAATAAAGATGGACATGGCCAGAAATCTGAAATAAATGTGCTTCATCTAAATACATAACGAAAAAGAAAGAAAAAGAAGATGAAGAAGATGAAGATGAGGAGGAAGAAGGAGAAGGATAAACACAGGTCGACGTGGGTAGACAGCTGGTCCAGTGCTCTCTAATCTAATATTAATTAGTGTAAGGGACGGCTTCCACTCTCCTAATATAGTGTGTGTAATTACATATTTGTACTGTAAGGGGGGAGGGAAGGGGTCTCTACATAACGGGGGTAGGAAAGGGGTCTCTACACCCATGGGACCCCATCACTGGAACCTTCTCTACCACCTTACTTTTTCTTCTTTAACTCTTGTTTGCTTAAGTGATTCACAATTCTGTTATTCACTCTTTCCATTCGTAAAAGTACATTTTTACATCTTTGATAACAAGTTTGTTGCTTATTTAATCTCCTGGTGTCTGGCTCTTCTATCCTTGCATGATTCGACGAAATGTTTACTACCTTCGACATCAAGTGGGTCTAAAAATTCAAAGGTTGTAATCAGGTCGCCTTTTACTCTTAACTCTTTTATGGTTGGGTAAATTAAGGCCTCTAGCCCTTCCCTGTGACTCGAATCTCATAATTCAGGTATACCATCTTTGTTGTCCTCCTCTAGACCTTCTCTATTAGTTCTTCAGCTTTCTTACAGTGCAGAGACTAAACATTAGGAGCATATGTTAATTCGTGGCCTAAGCGGAGGATGTAAACACCTTTTGCTGAATGTTTCCAGGTGGTTTGTCAAGTGTATCTGCACACGTACTCAGCAAATGAGATGTTTCATCAGAGCCAGGAGCCTCAAGTGGGTCAAAACCCCTTAGACATTCTCTGGACGTCGCCTCGAGATTTTCCAAATGCCCTCCAAGACCTCCCGATTCATTCCCACTGGTGTTGAGGCTACAGTGTCTCCCACCGTAAAACCACTGCCGAACTTTCCATCCAGTTCCTCACATCCTTCTCCATAACTCTTCCCTCTGGATTCTTTACCCTGATCAGCTGCACTTTTAACGCAGTTCACTCCCGATAAAGTTATGGGAAAGTTTGGGGTTATCATCTTCTGCCTTGGCCGCAATATTCTTGCCAGAGTCTCTTTGTTCCCTCTTTCTCACCGTGCTCTACTAGTTCCTTGCTCTCTCATACTTCTCAATTGCTGGCTGTCTGGCTGGAGTGCCGCTTATATCTTGAACCAAATCATCATTTTTACTTTTAGTTCCGCATTTCTGAGGCTGGAGGCACCCATGTTCTTTCTCCTTCCTTGTGGATTTCACAGAGCCTTTCACAACAGTCCCATACGTCCTGTGTTGCCGTCTACGTATTTAGATTTCAGTCCTCTAAAGGAATTCACTTTTTAGATCTGCCTGTGGCTCAAAATGATTTCCATTAACCTCTTGTAGGAAATAGAACACAGTCAGAAAAGCTTTCTGGCCGTCCAAAAGACTAACACACAGTCAGCCCACGTACTGCCCCGCCTGGGGTATCATCAGGAGGGTTAGCGACGGCTGCGCCGCAGTGAGCCAGCACTTCAGCGGCTGTCGAATGTCACTCCTTTAGCCCAGGTAGCGGTCTTTTCGATCTACCGCCTGGGCTCAGCGCTCACGCAGTCTCAGAAGCCCAGAGGCTTTGTTATGCGTGACTTCTTCCCCTCTGAGCCTATTGTAGTATGTCCCGCAGGAGCAACATCTCTCCTTTGCCTGGAGTAAGCCATTTGTTTCCTGATTGTCTCCTCCGGCGTTTGACAGACTGTTGGCATTTACACCTAAGGAAAGCAGGAGCGACAGGAGCAGTAACATCACGCAACAAAAACAGCTGCCCTTTGACAAGGTGTGTTCCAGGGATCTGATCTCCAACCTTCCCTCTTTCAGCTCCTCCCTTCACCCTGTTCCATCATATCCTGCTTCCTCTCTCTCCGGTCGATTCCGTAAGTGTTGACGGATCAGCCTCACGTTCTGGCCGGAATTACACTTTCTTGTCGAGTTAAACTTTCTTTTTCCTTTTCTTTAACAGAAAACCCAGTCGTGGGCCAATCAGGCCTCCTGTTGTCTGTCTTTCTCACGTAAACTCATCTACGACCTGACGCTTTTTTCTTTTTAAATGCAAACTTTCCACTTCCTCAGATAACGCAGACCCTCTTCCTCTCCTAAATCATGTTCCCTCTTTTATTTTCTCTCCAACTTAATTCCTGGTCTTGATGAGGGCTTGTCTCCATCCCTGGCGACATCCTCCGAGGAAAATAGGAAGCGTCAGGAGAACAAGGATGTACTGGATGATGTAACAACCAAAAGATACCTGAAAAAAAAAATAATCCCAGACTCCGTTTTTTCTCCTGAGCCCCTGATGAGAGACTGCACCACCAGGAGAGTCCACTGAAAAGGCCATGATTATATTAAGATTCAACTCCAAAAAATCGAGATGGATTTTATACTTGAGGTAACTTAAGTACTAGGACGGGAGTGGTGGGTCCAGGTCTTCATCCAGTTGTGTCAAAATGTTGTGAGTTTCTTAGACTAGTAGACATTTCATGTTGGATTCTCTTCGCCACGTTTTAGTAGCTTGTGTCATCAGTCGTGGAGATTTCTAATTCCTCTTTGGCTTCTCCTACGTAAGTCTTTTGATACATAGATCTCCTCCGATCAGCTGGCATCCTACTAGTTCCTACGTACCCTAACATGGTCTAACATCGCCTCTACAAGACGAACAAGGTCCTTAGAGCGAACGTATCCTGTCGATGTATTAACTTGACTGGTACATCGCCGGGCTGTCACCCACGAGATGTTCCTCATTAAAGACGCTTCTATTATCCAGTTACAGTCTTCGGCCCTGCGTCCTATCCTCAGGCATTTTGCGACGGTAAGACATGTCTTGCGTCTTCCTACCAGGCAGTGATAAAAGGTGCTCTACCAAGGGGATCCATTTCCCCTCCTAGAGCCATCAACAGATCGTCTCAGGAGCAAACTATGATTAGTGCCTCGACCAGCCCGTCTCCTCACCTGTTGCATTATCGCATTAGCCGAGCGAGCTCATCCATTCCCCTCGCGGCACAGTCCACACGACTCCAGACTAGACCTTCTGCAGCGACTACCTCAGGCAGGTTCTCCGCTTAACTGCACCGCGTGGAGAGCTGTAGTCGGCCCCGAGTTCCATAATGGTGAGTAATAACTCAGGCAACAGGTCTGAAATATGGATCCAGGTGGTGTCTGGACTGCTAATGATGGATGCGAGACAGTCTGTGAGTCATGATAGTGTCAGGCGCGGATGCTGGCTTACTTCAGGGGAAAACATCTGCTGGGGCTCTTGCCCCGTAATGGCCAGGAAGAGGAATAATGGGAAGGTTCTCTCCTTTCCATGATCGACATCTCTCTCATACTTAGAGCACAAACATCACAGATATTCTCTGCTGCATTACCAACAGTCTCACCTTTGGTCAGGACTCATATCAAGTGTGGCACATGAAGAAGACCTGCACAAATCTTCGTCAGGATGAACAAGGGATCGATATACCTGCAGAAGGCTGTCTGCGTCTCTCCAGATCCCTCCCTGAGTCTGTCTCCTACCAGCGCATTGCAGGAAGTGACAAGAGCTCCTGCAACACATCTCGCTGCCAACGTCTGCAGGGGATTTCTTGGCTGAGTCAAACGTATCTGGTCGAGCGAGATTCCCCCATTCCTTCCAAGCCGCGAGAGACAGGAAATCCTGATTTCCGTTACCTTCCAGCAAAGCCCCGGAGTCACCGGCAAACTCTCCTACACGGCAGGTCACCTTCGGATAAAGGGACAAATCCTCACAGTACGAAGGGACACGTCCTGTCCTGGGCGTTCCCTTCTTCACTTTACCTGCGGGGGGCTTGGGATTTTTCCGAATCCAGGGGAAAGAGGATGTCCTCCTCACGTCGCCAGCCTTCGACCAGCTGGCGTTGCAACCACCAACACCACCTCTACTACTCTGCATCCCCAGGCCGTTCCCGACGTCCACCTGTGGAGGGAGAGAGAGAGAGAGGATCGTCCACCTTCAGGTTAGTTTTAAGCGACCCAGACACGGCACGACGCCCGAGGCTGACTGACCAGACAGTCCACTTAACAGTCTGTTGACTCTCGTAGCCCGACTCACGAAGGAAGTTGGCACAAACTTGGCGGGACGAGACCCCATCCAGACAACCCAGACGAAAAAGAAGTACGCCAAACTTTGACAACACGAGAGAACCACCTTCCCCCAAAACCTCCTGAAGACGACCCTCTGGTGTCTCGTAGAAGCAAAAGCATTTGGATCTCCTCACTCGTATAATATGTACCCTACGGGAAGATCACCTCCCTTCCTTTTTCTCTCTGGTAGTATCCTCCTCACCCAAGGTCCCTAACCTACCACAAGACATGGGTCCTCCAGCCCTCCTACAGGACACTTCACTTCGACCATCACATCCATCGGACAAAAACCTCCTCTCTTGCCATTCACGCTACACACTGTGAGAGGAGAGAGAGAGAATGAGAGAAAAAAAGACGAGCTGCTCCCAAGACTCTTACGTCCGTCCTTGAAGTACAGGGCAGTAGAGTGAACCCCTTTCCCTCTCCGTGGGTGGAGTGCCCTCTTGGTCAACGTACAACAGGATTTGACTTCGAGTGTCTTAAGATACAAAAGGGTACACAGCCCTGACCTGCCCTACACTGCCGTTTTATAACCCTGACCTGCCCACAGTGTTGAGTTACAACCCTGACCTTCCCACACAATCGTGTTACAACCATGACCTGCGCCACACTACCGCGTTACAACCCTGACCTGCCCACACTGCTAGGTTATAACCATGACCTGCTCACACTACCATACACCTCCCCATGCCAGCAGACCATAACAAGACCATAAGCTGGGGGAAAACATAAGACCCACAGGTCTATGACGATGTTATAACCAAAATACCATACTGATACAAACCATATTTCTAAACAGATGAAGTGAAGATAGAACAACGAGAAGGTCCTCTCCTCACCTTTCCGCTCACCTCTAGCAGCAGCAGCAGCAGCCAGGATACAGAACGAAGGAAAGACTATCATTTCCTATAGTACAAAAGACATGGAATTTTACAGTAAACGTTAAAATGATCACTACTGGATACTACATATACCAGTACTCAGGTCAGCTGTAAGGGAGCCAATCGTATTGTGGTTATGATTAATAATGACAGTACAGTGTGCAGGTGGGGATTTCATTTCCGCTCCGTTTGGGAGAGATGTTTACAAAGGGAGCTCGTGGTAAGATCGTCTTGCTAATTCACAAGATAGTGGGTCGTCGTCTCCAGGGGTTAGAGAGGTGACCATAAAGCTGTCATGCCTGAATTGGTGAGGTGTAGAGGAGCATGTGGCTGGGGTTGTCCAGGCGTGGAGGCGCATGCGTGGCTGGGAGTTGTCCGAATGTTGTCAAGACGTCTCCCTTTTTCATTCCTCTTCTTTAAAGAGCTTTCCTTTCCTCTCACTTTCTTTATCTTTGTCTTATTTCTTCCTATTCCGTTTTGCACCTTGTCTTCTTTCTGATCTCTAATATCCTGCCTGCTTTTCAACTTCTTCTTCTTCTTCTTCCTTTTCTCTTTTCATTGCCTCCCACGTCAAAGCAACCTTCCCTGCCCACTCTCATCATTTTCGTCTGCTTCCTTCATCTACGTCTGTGACCGCTCCTTCCTCCAGCTCGGTCTCGTCTGACTTGCACTCCACCATCTTGAGAGTGTAAACAAGAGGCAGGTGAGTGCTTGACACAGGCCCTCACGCGAGTGTCTCAGTAATGCTGGATTTCTTATTGTGGCCCACGTCATGGAAGGGTCAACTGCTGCTCCTGCTTACTGAGTGACAGGACGTGACCTGGTTGTTGACTGTTCTGGGCAATGGGACATGTTTGTACACTTACTCGTGCAGGAAAAATAGGTTATATGAAGAAGGAAAGAAAAAAAGGAAGAGAAATGTACAGGTGAGCTGTTTGGGGAAAGGGGACATATCCTGACATGATTACGTTTAGCTGAGGCTACTCCTAAGTTAAGTTAGGTTAGGTTAGGTTAGGTGAGGTTAGCTTATCTAGGTAGGATATACTAAACTAAAATAAACTAAACCTAGGCTAAACTAAACTAAACTAAGCTAAGTTAATCTAAGCTAAGCTAGGCTAAGTTAGGTTAGGTTAGATTAGGTTAGGTTAGATTAGGTTAAGGTAAGTTTGGGTTAGCTTAGCTAGGTTAGCTTAGGTTGCTAGGCTTGATTATGTTAGGTAACGCTACATCACTCTTTCATTAGCTTAGTTTTGGGCTGTGGTACTTTCTTATGCATTTTACTCATTTTCACTACACCGATTTCTTTTACTTCATACCCCACTTTTTAAGGAATAAGATTTATGTTGCTGGACTTATTCATGTCATCTCCACACCCACAGATGAAATGCATCAGGTGCTTTGAGTCTACTGATACCAGTTTCGTGTAGTATTGGCCCGAAATTACGAGGCGAAGGTATAAAGTACCTTTTCACAATGTTGCCAACCCATATACTCTTCACACAAAGCTTTGTCATCATGTTATCAACGTTGATGTTGGTCAACTACTTCTGATAAATCCACTGGGGAGAGCTGGTCGAGGGTAGCGAATGAAGCAGGTTCATGTAGTCTCTGCTTCACCTGACAAATACATCTCTTTAGAATCCCACTGCAGACATAAATATTTCCCGTTATGTGCAACATATTTTCCTCTACAGGTCAGTTCGATCAAATCTACAAATATAGTGGCATAAGAAAAGTAATCATTAAGGTGTTGATGGCATAACACTTACCAAAGTTATCAACTGTTTCATTAGTTCCGAAAGTGCTTCATCTTCCAAGACCCCGGACACAGCTGCGGGTGCAGTGACCTGAAATAACAAAAGCCAACCTAAATAAAACAGTTTCCTACACTCCAAAATCCCAATATATCTTCACTTAAATGCATAATATTAAATACATATGAACAGATATTGTACATTATGCAAACCCCAGTCAATCGGAGACATGTTGACAAGTCTGTACAGCAATTCTAATGTGACAATTCCCCTTTTCGTTCCTATTTCATGAAGCGTTTGTCCTCCTGCATCCAATGTTACCAGCAAATATTACGCCACATCCCTATACCAGCCACAAAGGGGTGCACTTCACAGGTAGCCTAGTCAGTCATTTTGCCATACGGTAGCCTTGACTTCGGGACGTTAACATCTTGACTATGTAGTTAAGATATAATTGGTCCTGACAAACATTGTATCGTGATTTTAGAAAAAAAAATAAATGTCTCTGCCTAAACATGAGACCCACAGCGTTCATTGCAAAGAAGTAAATATACAGTATGAGAGAAATGGATGATTAGAAAGAGTAAAAAATGCCGACAGCATCCAAGAGATGGGTGGGCCCCACGGGTGTAGAGCTCCCTCCCCATACAGTACAAATACACAGTTACAAACATGAAATTTCATATTTACTCCAGAGTTAGCGAATGGGGAGTCTGGCTGGCTTGGTAGGGATCAGCTAGGGATCCGTGGATCAAAACCTTGTGAATCCACAGTCACCAAAGTAATCTTTCCCCCACTAATTACTCCACGTTGCTCTGAGCCATTGATCGTACTGTCCAAACGAATAGAATTTACGGCCGGTAAAATCCTAAGACCAGGTGGCAATTACCATCTAGGTGAACAAAGACACGGTTGTTGAAGGATGTGTCAAACACTTTTCCGCTATCCATCACACACTCACAGAAGCAAATGGCCCATGGAGTGGAATCCAACAGCAGAGGCTCGAACGGACTCTCCCAACTCAGAGAGGCAACTCTGTGATTGTCCAAACGATAATCTATAATACCTCTCTGGTACCTCCATGATGATAATCTCGAGTCTGTTGCATTCATTTGGGAATTGCTAGGCAACCAATCTCAAAATTGCATCAATTATACTTTAAATATGAGGTCAGAGTGCTTACCCGCTTGCGAATTATGATATGAAACGTTTTAGTCCTACGAGTTAATAGAGGTTTGAAAAATATCGCAGCCAAAACCTAGATGGCGTTGTCTTATTTATTCATTCTCATTCGACTCGGCGTCGAAACGTAGCGAATCAGTTTGATCTGAAATATACATTTAGGTTATGTATTCATTACGTCATATTTTCCATATAAAAGACATCTTGGTAGGGCAATTCCGTGGATGTTATGGTTCATCTTAATATCCCAACCTCTTGCTTTGTTGTGCCTAAAGCGGCGGAGAAAATGGAACGTGCCAAATAAAAGCTTCACCGAGTTCATTGTCTTTGCCATCCTGTGCTGTCTAGCTCCTCCTAAACCCTCCTTCTCTTTCCCTGTCATCCCTGCTGCCTGAGACCGTCCGTGGTGCCCCAGGAGCCTCCCTAGAGTAGGCGAGCAGCAAGATCTACCCACAGGAGGAGGAGGAGGAGGAGGCCAACGCGAGGAACAACCTTGTTTATCATCTCGATTCTCACCATTTTCTTTGAGGCCAAAATCGACTTAAGATGCCAGAGGTCACCATATCCACAGCTCCCTATTGAGCCTGTTGAACGAAGGCTTCAGATTATGATTCGTCGATAAGGGCGAACATGCCTTTGTAAACAGTCGTATAATTTTTGACACCTGCGTTTCCTAATGAGATTTTTTTAAGGGTGATTGGCGGTGAATCTAAGATCCGGACGACAAGACGTTCCGATACCTACTTCGACTCGTGGTCGGAACTGAATCGAACCATTTGCGTCTGCTTCACCAGACTGGATTCGGTGGAGCTTTGATCAGGCGTGTCCCATTTTCTCCGTGGCTATATAACAGAGGAAGCGAGTGAAATATGGTTTCAAGATGAACCACAACAGCCACGGAATCGTCTTTGTGAGATAGATTCGTATTGAAAACACGACGTAATGAAGACACAACCAAACTGACATATCACTCATTTTTCAAAAGATAAGGAATGAATTGAGAAGCAAATGCAGCTGCGCCATTTAGGATTTGAATACGATATTTTTCCAAACTATATCAACTCATTCGACTAAATTGCTTCACTGCTGCAATAACTAGTAGGCCGCTCGGCACTCCCCGAACTTGGCACCACGCGTCTAATTTGATGGAAGTGTGAGATTAGTTACGTGGAAGCGCACCTCACGCACATATATATAATTTCAGTCGATTCTCGAGTTTTTCTCACGGAGGGGGGATGGTGCCAGCTGAGGTATTATAGATAATCGTGTGGAACTTTCACAGAGTTTCCACCGAGTTGGAAGAGTTACCAAGAGCCTCCACAACAGCTGATTCGCCGGACTATTTGCCTCTCTGAGTATGTGACGGATAGTGTGTGTTTACATGTGACATATGATCATTCACAACAGTTGTATCTTCGTTCGTTAGATTGGTAATTTCGAGTTGGTTCTTGGAGTTTCACGGCCGTAATTGTATTCGATTCTCGATGGTATGTTCAATCGCAGTGGTCCAGAGCAAGGTGAAGCAATTAGTGGTGAATGTTCTGCTCTGAGGACTGGAAGGGAATGTGTACGTAACACGGCTTGAGCGAAGGGATCCTCTGTTGATCCCTACCTACTAAGTCGGGCTCGGATTCATTAACTTTGAGTCAGTTGTGTGAGGTCCCGTCTATACTGAACAGGGAGGGAGGGAGGGAGTCCTACATTATTGGGGACCCATCTATACTGTCAGACAACGTCTTTAACTTCTGTATATTATCAAGCTTCCCTCGCCCGCTTAATTCCGGTCATGCGCTAATCCTACACTGTAAAAAGTCCTTCTTAACAATTTCTTAATGATTTTCGTCAAGATATTTTTATGTGTAGGTTGACACCCGTATGAACCATTGTCAAATCACTGGTTGGAGTCAAGTCTGCCTCAGAGCAACAGACTGACTAGGCTAGAAGCTGTGGTTGGTATTATAGATGTGTTTATGAAGAGGTTGTGGTGGGTGGCAGGAAACAAGACTAGGCTTGTCCGATTTAAATTTTGAAGTGTGGGAGACTAGTAGGGTCCGGACGTCTCCAACTGGCTAGGATTTGCATAATATGCAAAATATATTCATAAGTATCTGATGAAGTTTTTAATGAAGATATGGTGGGATTTGGGGGTACAGGAAATTGGTTGATTGAGGTTGGTAATTGTCATTTCAGGTTGCTTAAGAGGAGTAAGCCTGGAGCTGGGTCCGGGTCCGGGTCTTGTAACAATGTGTTCGAAGATGATGATTCTCGACTACAGTGTGAAGCACCGACTGAACCCGAAGCTTCGGAACCTGTGAACCAGTAGGTAACCTCGGTGTGCTGCTATCAAGAACTTGTTAAGTATTATCCTTATGCTCTTTTGTTTGTGGGTTGATCGACTTTACCTGTAGAAGGAAACATGTTGCTCTGAATAAGAAACTACCCCATTTGTGATGTGAATGTGAAACAAACACACACACGAAAAAATGTAAACACAAGATGAAACCTTAAAAAATCTTACCTCAGTTGCCAGCCTCGACCGTCTCTTGTCCAGTGGATTTTTAAGATGATTTTCTTTTTTATCTTCGCACGACTACTTTTTTCTAGCAGACGAGGTGCAGTATTTCGCAAAGTTGAGAACATGAAGCTGATTGTCATTCTTGGAACATCATTTTACCATGTTTGTGTCCGTTGTCATAGGGTAAATATGTACAGATAGACAGACAGATATATATATATATATATATATATATATATATATATATATATATATATATATATATATGATAGATAGATAGATAGATAGATA
>JAYMFT010036910.1:0-15764 GCA_038088735.1 Panulirus argus | reverse complement strand
GATAAAGATAATATATATATATATATATATATATATATATATATATATATATATATATATATATATATATATCTGCTGTATGATACAAAGCGTTGTATTTATGTGTTTGAATGTGGTTTCTAGAATTAGGTTTCACACACACACACACACACTAAACACACACACACACACACGCACTTATTGTATTGGAAGTATTTTCATTTCGTTGCGAAATCGATGAATATTTGTGGTTGCAATGATTGTTATGAATGCTCCGTTTCGTGTGGTCTGTAGATTTTCATGTTTGCTTTTGAAAGGCTGGATGACCAAGCAGGTGAGGCATAGTTTAGAGTGGAGCGGATGAATTGTTTGTAGTGCCTAGTTAGCATTTTGTTTCTATTTATTCTTTATTATTTGTCCGAGGCTGAAACTTGTAAGTTCTGAGGACGTTTGAGCTGTGGGGTGTGGAGTGAATGTGAAGTGTGTGTCGTATGTGGTGGCCAGTATGGATGGGGATATGCTGAGCGGGAGTGGTTCGTGTTGATTAGAGGTGGGAAGTCGGATTCTTCTCTGTCACTGGTTAAGAGGGCGATGGTGGATTTCTGTAAGGTCGCAGACATTCTGTTCTTGATGCTCTGCTGTATGTACACTGTAAGGGTGAAGTAATCTGTACAGGAAAGGACACTGGCATTGGGTTGAAGAGAGGCTATGGACGAAGAGCCCGACGGGGTAGAGGGTGGAAGACAACACGACTTCTTCAGGCGAAACTAGTGTGGAAATATTATTTGAATGTCACATGATTACTGTGTGGCCATCGGCAACTCAAGAGTGGGCCGTTTTGATACCTGCTTCTTTCCCTACACGTCGAAGCTTCGGAACTCTCTGCTTTCCCATGTCTTTCCCAATAGCTATGATCCTGCACATTTCAAAAGACAGGATTTTTTACTTTCTTAAAAATTCGTAAATATTTTCCCCTCGTCTATTCTTTTTCGTTTCACAATTCTCTCTACATTTCAGTTAAAGCCCGACCTTGAGGTGGACTTTCGTCCGTGACTGGAGCCTTCAACATAAAAAGAAAATAAAACTGTTACGTGTATATGAATAGTATATATATATAGTACATACAGTACATAAGGGGGTGAGGAGTAATTATCATATTCAATATAGACCTATGTTGGCAGTAGGTGCTTCCAAAGGCTAAGAGAGCTGTAAACAAGGGTGGATTCATTAGAGTATTCATCAGAGGTGATAGGCCGAGGGAAGAGAGAGAGAGAACAGGCAAAGGACAGGAGACATTGCATAACAGCTAAAAAGCAGAGGAAATGCAAGGAAATGTTTTTGTCGTATGAAAGTGGTGGATAGATAGAAGAAACTGAGGTATGAGTGTGGGCATTACACATAATCTTATAAAGTTTTATGATAGTAGAGAAAGTTCTAGAGATGGGATCCGCCGAGTGTAGGAATTCCCTGCTCGTACAAAACAAAGTTCACACCAGCAGCAGCTGACGAGACTGCCTCTACTTCTCGCCAATGTTTGGATGGACTGCTGCTTCCCCAGGGTTTTTTGTACATGTAAAATGAGGGAGGAGATTACAGTGGAAGGTTACCCAGAATGAACGTCACTTAGATGTAACATTTGAGTTTGGCAGAGCGAGGAATAGATTAGTAGTTGGGTTGAGAAGCCTAGATAATTCAAAATCGAACGTGGTATTGGAGTGCTGGCAAGCTCAGGAAACTAAAATCTTTTATGACCGTTTATGTAAATACTATCTAACCAGAAGATGCTGTGAGGAAGTGACATACAGGGAATAAAGTTGGGTTTGGAAGAAACGCTAAAGAGGAGCGTAAGAATGAATGAAAAAAAGAGAGTAATCGTTACGAACAGATAGCCCTGACACCTAAAGCGCCAGCTTCAGATCTATTTTCCCATGATAGTTTCCATTCTGGGCTAGTAAGCTTACTAACTGCTTTCCTTAATCAAGCTGGGGATCAAATCCAGTCGCTCAGCACTGCATGATCTAAGCATAGACGCGTACATAAGCTAGGAAGAGGCGAATCAGGCCATCCAGTCACACCAGGCTAAGATAAGCCTTTTACCAAAGACGCAGCCAAACTAGGCAAGAATGGTGAATTTGATTTCTAAACCAGAAACGCATTCAGACAAGAGGAAGGACCATGGTCAAACAAGCTGTGACTACAGGAGAAGGAGACAAAGGGAAGAGGGTTAATGCAGGGCTTACGTACGTAGAATGGACGAAAAATTCAATGGACCAGTGATGGAAATAAATCATGCAGGAAACAGTAGAGATGTGAAAAAAAAAAATCAAATCAAAAGTCATAAAGCGTGTCGTCAGATGGGACGGGATATACGAGAATTGAAAACAATAACGGATGGGCATGAACATGGATCACATCAGCTGGAAACACAGAGGGAATGGAACGAGATCAAATTAAAGGTACACTGAATGAAAAGCGAAAAAAAAAGAAAAAGGTTTCAGAAGGGATAGGGGCCGTAGAAGGCAGAAGAGGGGGGGGAAAGAGGAACAGGTTTTGAAACTCTTCATCAGAATCAGAGTATAAACGCCGATGCAGCTGGACAGAGACCTGGGGACAACGCAACAGCGGCACTCAGGGGATTAACCGAAGCTGTGGAGAGAATTACACGCTTTATTTGAGACGGAACAACAGGAGAAATCTGAGGTCCGTTGAATGGAAGGTCAGAGAAATGAGTGCAAAGAATTCGCGTTCAGCGCTCTGGGGCAAAACTCTGGAGATTTTAAACAATGTCAGTGACACTGAGGCTGACGAGCCAGTGCCGTGGGGTGGTTGGTTTAGCAGATAAGCACGTTACGTGGCAGCAACACTAGAAAGGTTCGTGAAGCAGGAGACTGCTGGACATAAAGAATGGAAGAGTTTTTGGACTGAAAGACGGTCATTTTCCAAACAAAGAGGAAAGGATGGAGAATGAAGGATGCTGATTAAAACGCTTATAGGGGATGTACGTAGACATGCTAAACCCACTTTCTGTGATAAAAGAAAATGGGGTAGCGTTGGGAAACGACCAGTAATGCTTGCGTTGGATTCAGAGCGACGTAACTAGGAGGCTAAATCTAAGCAGGTTAAGAAGCTTGGAAATGAGGAAGAATTCAGCGAGAGAGAGAGAGAGAGAGAGAGAGAGAGAGAGAGAGAGAGAGAGAGAGAGAGGTATTATGTACAGACAAAAGGCAAAAAACAAGAGACGTCAGATGAGGCAGGAAGATGGGACAGCCTGGCAGGTACCGAAGAGACAATAGGAATGTTAAGTGATGTAAAATGCCAGACTGAATGTTATGCAGCTATACCAGCGCAGATGGACTACTAGCAGACGGTTAAAGAAATGGAATTCAAGTCTTAAATTGAAATAGATATATAGTGATAACAATGAAGGAACAATTAAGGATGGTAGGCGAAGGTGCAAAATATACACTTCTGAGAGATGGCAAAGTACTAATAATCTCACTTATGGAGATGGAATTTGGAATATTATGGAGAATTATCATTGTGACATAAGCTCTTACAAACGTATACTGGACAATCTTCTATACTACCATGTCACTGAAGACGATAGAATGAGAAGGGCTGATACACTATCGTAGGTAAATCTTATCTTTACACATGACAGCATAGGAATGCAAATTATCATACATAACACTCCAACTGGAAAGAGTGATCATGCAGTGCTAGAGTTTGGTTATGGGCCAAAAAAGGAGAGTCAAAGGGCAGAGGTGAAACCAGGCTCAGAGATGAAATGTGATCGTGGAAAATACATTAGGTCTTAATAG
Source organism: Panulirus argus (assembly GCA_038088735.1). NCBI lineage: Eukaryota > Metazoa > Arthropoda > Malacostraca > Decapoda > Palinuridae > Panulirus > Panulirus argus. The sequence goes on along the minus strand of JAYMFT010036910.1, from coordinate 11,964 downwards.
GAATGGAGTTCATAAGCCTGGGACTATGGCATTACGGCAGAAGGTTCTGTGAAATCTGGAGTGGAGTAGGTACATGTCTAGCTGCGTATGTAGAAGGAAGGTTGAGACAGGAGGCGTGTCAAAAAGGGAAGGAAATTAGTGATGTGCTGTGGGGAACATGTTGTCAACACCACAGCATTTAAAAGGTATAAGAGAGAAGGAAACTAGTACATGACACGAAAAAAGCAAAGGATATTTGAAAAAAGAAAAAGATAAATCCTTGACCAGCCGGAAGATAATCCAAAACTCTTCCGTAAATTCATCAGGAGGAAATTGTTAGTTGAAGACAATCAGCCTAAGGGAATCAGAGGGAAGGAGTTGTCGAAGATGATGTAAAGACGAGATAGGACGTCAGTGACAAGTAAAGAAGTCTTTTCACAATAGGACGTCTTTGAAAGTATTGAAATACTTAAGAATGACAGATACAAAATACTCCCTACCATTACCCATATAAGACTCATGATCCTGATGAGATTTCTCCACGCGTGCTAAAGATGTGAGCAGATGCACGTGGAAAGTCCCTTGAATGATGCTGCAGGAGAATGGTAAAGTGCAAAGGGAGCGGAAGACAGTAAACATCATGCCATCTCTTAAGAAAGTAGACCAGGAGAATGCACGAACTACAGCCCGGTCTCCCTGAAGAGGGTTGATCTGTAAAGTCCTGGAAACGATTACTAGGATGCTAATAAAATGACTTCTTACAAAGGAGAAACGATCTGAGAAACAACGCTGATTTACTGAAAGGTTTTGCGCGACAAGCCTCACAGATTTCTACGAGAAAGTGAGCTCTGTTTTAAACAAAAGTGAAGGCTTGGCGGACTGTTTTTATCTAGACATTCAGAAGCTGATTAAGAATCTGGATGACCGGGCATGAATAAGGGTAAGACTACTCCAATGGAAAGAATATTACCAAATGGGATGGAGCATAGAACACGTCAGAGGAGCTTTCTCCGGATGGGTGGAGGTAATCAGTGGAGTCCCTCAGGGTTCTGCTCTGAAACTGTTACTCTCTTGCTCCGTGTGTGAATGTCTTGCCACAAAGTCTATAATTTTCCTGCATGAATGTGTCTGCATAAGATGCAAAGGTCATGAGGGAAGTGTAAAGCGAGGAGGACTGCATCAACTTACAAGGGAACCAAGACAAAATCCAAAGCTGAGCAAATATGAGGAATGAGAATGAGACAGAATGAAAAGAAGACCTGAGTTGTACCATTACCCAGCAGGATTTTAGTTTCAGGACTTTGTATGTGAGACGTCCCTAAACTAAGTAGCCAGAGGCCGTTAAGGAGACAATTCGTCTGTTGGTAAATATCACAGTTGCTTTCACGTACATGGATAAGGAAGTATTCAGCAAGCTGTTCATATCCTACATAAGGTCAAAACTAGAAAATGCCGCTCCAATTTGGTCCCCGCAACTCAAGAAGCACAAAGAACTATGGAGAAGGTCCAGAGGAGGGCAACGAATTAAAAGAGGCGAGTTACAGGGAAAGAATAGAGGTCTTAAACTTTCCCACCTTGGACGAAAGAAGAAGAGTGAGGGGTGACCTGATCACAAAGTTTAGTCCTTCTAAACCAGACTGATGACGTCGACTGTGAAGAGTTCTTTGAAAGATGTAGTGAGATAGCAATCCGAGAATATACCACGACTTTAAGCAAGAAACTTGATAAAAAAAGATGTGAAGAAGTACTTTTATAGTTTGAGAGTGGTGAGTGAATAGACTGAATTGAAAGAGGTCGTGGTAAATGTGGACGGCACACAGAAGTCTAAAAAGATGTAAAGAAAAAAGAGAATGTTAAAGAGATTGTGGCCCCAGGAGTGTAAACTCTGTTCCAGTGGTTAATTACAGGAAGGTAATTACACACACACACACACACACACACTCACACACACACACAAATACTACCTTAGACTGGTGTGTGTGTGTGTGTGTGTGTGTGTGTGTGTGTGTGTGTGCAAATATACAAATATACAAAATACAGTAAATCTATTGCCATCTGAAATGTAGCTAACTTCCCCTGAAGTGAATTAGCTGAATATATCAAAAAAGTGAAATGATTTTTCTAAACATTCTCGAACCATGAAATCATCCAACTGCGACATGGTCCTCGCTGCCTCACCTCCACATTGAGTTCCAGTTTAACACAGTCGTCCTCATCAGCCGGAGAGCACGGACACTTCCCTGACAATACCTCTCGCTGACAAACATCTTACAAATCCTTAAGTTTCCTGGATCATCCGGCTGTCCGTGGCTGGTGCTGGGCCACTCTGGGATATCAGCGCTCCCTGTGTGGTAATACCTTTAATGTCGGAGTTTCATACGCAGAGATGAGCCCGAGGTCTCCATAATGACGGCGTCTGCTTTGCTGGCTGGCTCGCTCGCGTGAGATGGGTCGCTGGTCGTGGCCAGTCGAACGCCTCCTTCAGGATGGGACATCTTGCTAAATACGGGTGACAGGATGAGCTATAAGGAAGGTTTTGCACTCCTTGAAGGTACCAAATGTTGACGCTGTTGAGGAAAATCAGGGCGTCCATACAGGGGCCTATCAAAAAGTTCCGAGACTAGGCCTATGTACAAGAAAGCACTCACTTGATTCAAGGCTGGGCACCATCCCATTCAAAACAATCTCCTCTGGCAGCCCTACAGCGCTCCCAGCGCCGTCGCCACTGCTGGAAGGCTTTCTGGAAGTCTTGTTCTCGAAGCGTGTCAAGCACCTCCTGTGATTCGTGCTGGGTCTCCTCCACGGTGTCAAAACGGCGACCCATCGGCTGAAACTTCATCTTCGGGAAGAGGAAGAAGTCGCAAGGTGCCAAATCTGGCGAGGTGGGCAGGTGTGGTAAGGTCACTGAGCTGTTGCGGCCGAGAAATTCACGAGGTACTAAGAGCTCGATGAGGGGGCGCATTGTCGTCACGAAGCATCCACTTGCTCTCGCGCCACATTTCACGCCGTTTACGCCGAATGTCCTCCCTCAGGCGCCTCAGAACATTGCGGTAGAACTGTCTATTCACGGCCTGGCCAGTGGGGACGTATTCACGGTGAACCACCCCACGAATGTCGAAGGAAACGATGAGCATGCTCTTGGTCGCACTGCGGACATGCCTAGCCTTCTTCGTTCCCCAGTGATGACCCTCGACATGAAGGTTGGGTCATCCAGGGCACGCTGAAGATCCTGACGGACCTTGGCACGGTGCTCTTTCAGATCGGGGGTCAGAAGCCTGGACACGAACTTTGCAGTAATGCGGTGCATGTTCAAATCAGACTTTAGTATTGTCTGCACTGTTCCGTATGGCACATCAGAGATGGCAGCAATGTCTTTAATGGAGACAGAAGGCGTAGAACAGTCAGTTGATATACAAGGAAGGGACGTAGCTAAGACGCCATTGGTAAACAAGTGTCACCGGATGGTGTCAAATGTTTTGTGGCCGTCCGGATAAGAACACTTAATTCCAGCCTTCATTTTTTTATAAGAAGAGCTCTCTCTCTAGTGGAAATTTAAGAGCTTTGTTACACATGACTTACCCTCCTTAAAAAAAATTTTCGTGTGTGTATATTTGTTTGTATACATGTACGTGTATATGTGTGTATGTGTATGTGTGTGGGTGTGTTTGCGTGAGTGTGTGTGCGCGTGCGTAACGGGCCACGGGGCAAGTGAGGTTCCTAAATCAGGCCAGCACGTCGACAGACGACCACGGAGAACGACGCGAGTCCCCTTTGATGCCTCCCACAGCCCGCCAGGGACAGCAGCACTCCGTCTCCCACTACGCAAAGTTAGCCACGGCCGTCGGGGGAGATAAGACAAGACCTGAAACGCAAAGGGAATCAAATAAGGCCTTGTGAATCCTGAAGTTACCGGGGGAACACGGGAGCCGGGGGTGGGGCCTTGCATTACCATACACACTGCTCTGTGGCGGCTTTTTTCAAGAGTAAACAGCTGAAGTGAGCTTGGTGATAGTCCGTGAAGGCATCATCATGTCCTACTGGCGCACGCACGTAGTCATCGTCATGCCCTACTGGTGCACGCATGTAGTCATCATCATGCCCTGCTGGTGTACGCATGTAGTCATCATTATGCCCCACTGGTGCATACACACACTGCTGAATAAGACATGAAGAATGAGAATCAAGCATTTCGTCAAAGATCATTTGAAATTTCCTTTGTAAAAGGGAGGTTCAAGGGTGATGGTGATAGTGCACGGTAGTGACAGTGTATGAAAATGATGACTATACATGATGATGATAGCGTAATGACGATGACTGTGCATGATGGTTGTGATAATGTCAGATGACGAGAGTGTATGATGGTGACAGCGTTTTTATGATGATGATTATGATGACATCGTGAAGGAATACGAACTAATGCAAACAGCAACAGACAAATGGATCCTTTCGAGGCATTTCTGTGGAAGAGACCGGAAGCATAAGAGATTGGCGGAGGGGAGACAAGAGGAACGAGGACATTACAGATGTCTCGAGGCGAACCACCTGTAGATTCTGTGTGGCTTGGGAGGAGCAAAATAATGCTATTCTTGGACTCGTAAAGAAGAAGTATCTGTTATATTCAGTCTTGGACGTCTCTATGGTGATGCTTTGAACTACTCGCACTGGCAAATCATATGTTAATATGTTAATAATCCTGTTGAAAAATATAGTACAGACTGGCTAAAGGAAAAAAAAAAATCATTTTGGAAATCCTTGACTAGGACTGGGGGAAGACTTACTCTAGATGCTGTGAGTTATAAGAATGGTCCACCTGATTAGGTCCAATCAAGGCTTCCACACAGTACAAAACCAGCAGTGTGTTGAGGTCCAAAACTGGGATCTCTGAACACAGCGTTCTGGACCTGTGGAGTCTTTCAATGCAGCGTTCTGGAACAGCAGGGTCTCTGAATGCGACGTTTTGACTTGTGGGGTCTTTGAATATAGTGTTCTGGACCAGTGAGGTCTTTGAATGCAAGTTGGTTGTTCACGTGTTCAAAACTTTTCAGGGAATGATATTCCATCTTCCTTGTGGTGCAGTAAAGCCGCAGATAAGAGAGAGCGTCTTGAATCGCTCGTCTTCTAGGCGCAAAGACATGTTTTTTTCCGTAGGCGTAGGCGTATGTTGCCTATCAGACTCGTAGGTCTTGTTCCGCGGCCCATGATCAAAGGTGTGACTGATGAAGAGGTGATGCAATCACTCACGGTGCTTTTCCTGACGGGAGGTGCCAGAGGAGTTAGTCATAATCCACTCCCTCTTCCTGGCTTACCACGGGAGTAGCCAGAGTCCCTCATGATCCACACTCCCTCATGTTGCCTCACCACGGAAGGAACCTGGTGAGATAAAAGAAATGGATTACTTAGTCAAGATCCCTGAACATGTAGAAGTCAGCTGGAGCTATGGGTCCTTTGGGAGCCTTCAGGATGGAGCAGAATCTCTCCAGGTCTCCTCCTGTGGTAACCTACCCTAAGCCATGGTTGGATGGACTCCAGCACGCTACTGTGTTAAGAGATGTGTACAGCTACCCTCTGTACTACCGTCCAGTCGACCCTCACTTCCACTGTGAGGGGGTTAGTGGATAGCTATGGCTGACTAGGTGGCTGACTACACACCTAGTGTCCTCCCGACCTTGGCGTTGGGCCGTTTTTGTACCAGGGATCGTTTTAAATGACATTGCCTAACGAGGTGGATGATTGTGTGCGTTGGCGAGCCTCCTTGCCACACTCTTCTGACCTCAGTCTCCTTGCCACACTCCTCTCTGCTTCTTCTTCTTCCGCCCTTCCTCCCTCCTTCTTCCTCACTTTCTTCCTCTTTTCCTCCCTCGCTCGCCTATGCAGCTCCTCTAAGCTGCCTCCTCTCGGCGACGCGACGATACAAATTTCGGCATCCACTCTGAGTGCCAGTTAGGAAATCGCATTTCGGCAACTGAGTCAGCCCGAGAGGGCATGCTGAAATAATGCATCCACATCCCACCAGAGACCTAGCCCTCTGTCGTCTGATGTGAACCTCTTACGATCTTTTGAGAGTGGGATAAGGTCTTGGGCCCAAGGATCCGGACTGATGGGCGACAGTGATCCTCACTATAAGAGGTCACCTGCCTTTGAGTCCTGCCATTTTAATGATTCTGCAGAGGCCCGCTGAAATGAGTGTCGTCCGCGCTCATACGATTAACGCACTTGGCGTTGTTGACCTAAGTTACCTTAATATACGCGTCAATAACTAAGGGCAGTCAGTCTAGACACATACACATCTTGGCTCATCCCTCTCTGGCAGAGGTTCTCTGGTGCCTCGTCTTCCAGGGCCTCCTCCAGCAGGACCCCCGTGTGACATAGTCAACGCCTTTCCTCCTGGTAGATAAACAGGAAACCACAGCACTGCGTGTCACCCTGCCTCAACTCGCCTCACTGTCTTACCAACACAATCACCACTTGCAGCAGCTCGCCCTGAGCCAAAGCACCTATGTACGGAAACAGTAAAGCACCAGTGTTAGTGTACTATTCTGCCCGTGTTTCCATACCCTATTCCTAGTCCTCACCGTCAGAACAGAAGCTGGAAACTTAATGATTACACACGCTAAACGTCCCTCGCTCACCTCTGTTTTCCTCCCTCACTCGCCTCTTCTTCTCCCTTCCTCACTTCCCTTGTCCCCACTCACCCCTTCGTCCTCTCTCTCTTCCTCATATCCCCCACCCCCCCCTCCTTTCCCTCCCCCTCCCCCCCTCCCTCACACAGGTCCCCCAGAGAATATCACCATTCGCCCGCCCCCTCCCCTCAACGGCCGCCTCCGCCAATCTCCCGAGGGCTCTGTCCATCATCTGCCGACGGACCTCGGTTCTCGCCGAGCGGTCTGATTCCAAGGTTCGGCAATCGCTCTTCCGCCGTCCACCGGTCCTTCCTCTGTCCAATATTAACACAATAGATAATAAATTCCTCGCCAGTTCTTGCTGGACGTCTTCGCCTCTCTCTCTCTCCCACAGTCACCATCGTGTTGCGTACTTCAAATAGCCTTCTCATTCCTCTCTGTACACCACGGTGGCTGCCTCGGCCACACGGAAGTGAAAAGACACAGCCGTTCTCTTCCTATTCTCTTCCCAACATCTTTTGCTTACTTTTTTTCATTCAAGACTTCCCCCAATCTACTTGCTCCTTCCTATCTGCACCAGGGATAAGATCCACATCAGGTCCACAGCGCTACAACACCTTCATCTTCACTACATCTATCTTTTAACCACAAGTCCAGACTGCACTGGAAGGACGTCTACCAATAGCGGCTGCTTGGTACTGCACGAGGGGTTACCACAGTAACCACACACTAGTTGGTCAGGTCGCCAGGTCCTGCATAAGTTTGCTGCAGTAACCACACGCATTGGTTGGTAAGGCTGCCTGGTAATGTACCACACACTGGTACAGCATCCACACACTGGTTGGCTAGGCAAAGAGTGATCACTATTAAATCTCTTCTTTTTCTTTTCTGTAATAAGCTTTGATATCATCTGTAGTATCACTTAACCTTTAAGTGCGTCAGCTTATCATTTCGCATTGAACAGAGGTACAGATTTATGAGCTTTCCTCGTCTCTGAGCCAGCACTTCAGTGGCTGTCAGCTCTGCCCGACTCACACGTGGGTTGCTAGCAGTCAGCCCACAGTCACACACTCTCAGCATCTCTCACATAAACCACTCGACAACACGTAACTCACACACTGCTCTCTTCTTCATAAATACAGGCTTTCCTACGGTGAGCACTACGCGTTAGCCCTACCCTTTGACAGAATCTCGTCTTTAGGACTCATAAGTATGTATTCTAACTCTCACTGACTCTCACTGAGGCCACACTCTCAACGCAGACAGTCAGTACGGATCTGACGAAGGCACAGGTGTGCTTGCCTTAACGCAGAGCAAAACACAGAACAACCTGGACGCCAGAGGGGGCTTCGGAGCGCCTTGAGCCTCGCCACAGCCAAGACCCACCCTCTTTGTTCCTCGGGACGGACAAATGGCTCGCCCCACCGGGCCTGGAGACAAGTGACGCGCGACCAGCCTCGTGGGGGCCGGGGCCTCCATCCCTCATTTCCACAACGTTACCTCACCCTTCTCGGCCTCCCACAGCCACTTCCCGAGCACATTTGTCCCGACCCTCTCTCTCTCTCTCTCTCTCTCTCTCTCTCTCGCTACCGGCAAGTAAGTAAAAGTTCCGTATCTTGAAGAGTCTCCTTTCATCACCTATTCCTAACAGTGTCACCATGAGAACACTTGAAGAAAAGGTGGAGCTGAAAAAAAAAAAATATATATATATATTTTCATGGATTCTCCGACAGACGATGAGACATAATGGATGGCCAGGAGTGGCGGGGGTAAGGCGCAGATATTGTCTCATAAATCTGTCCTGTCTCATCAATCTGCCATTACGATGGAAAGCAAAAATATCAAAATGCAGAGGATAAAGCCAAATTTGTTTTTAGATTTCCAACTGGGGGAAGCTAAAGGCATTCGGGTCTCTTGAAAACTGTTCTTTACTTTCATCCTCTCATTCACAAATTTACACACACACACACTTTCACACACTTTCACACACTTTTACAATCTCAAACACTACAGAGCCAAACACTTTCATTAGCTCTAACGTTTCACAAATCCAAGCACTCTTACACACTTTCACACTTGTGTGTAGCACTCTGGGGGCCGCTCACAGGGCTCAAACACCTCGCCGTGGAACATATGAAGTCCCCTAAATATACGATGCCTTTTAAGAACACTGTGTTTCTCAATATTGAAATACAAGATTTTCTTGGGGAACAGTGAACATATTGGTAAGCCATCTTCCTTCATCTGAAGGGGCAGCGGAGGCCAAGGGGTGCTGCAGCAGCGTCACCCGACCCAGCGAACTCAGTACAAAGTTCCTGCAGTTACCAGACGTAATATAGAGAATCACGCTTCGACCTCCAGGTGTTACCACGTGCCCCGGGACTGGTCGACACCTTAGCGTGTTACCAAGTGCTCCGTAGCCCACCTATGGGTAGTCGGAGAGAGAGAGAGAGAGAGGAACGGCTTAACTCCCGCTAAATTGCTTTGAAGACTTCAATGATCTTTTTCTAATAATCTAAGAGTTGATTGTTAGAGGAAGGTCGAGTCGCTGTGTGAAGAGCTCCTGTGTTGCGCCCCAGAGTCTAATGGCCTGAAGGAGGGGGGTGGTCATGTCAGATTCATCTTCTACCACATCTTGTTCACACGCTGCCTCATGTGGTTTTAGCCCAGACGAGCTTTATATTTGTGTCTCTGGGATAATCTAATCTTTTAGATATATGCATTTACAACAGGACGAATTGTTGACACTCAGGGATAGTTGGTGTGGCTGCTGGATTCGCTTGTCACCGCGGCGTGAGGGGGCTCCCACGCACCTGATGACCTCATGTCAACGTCACACGAGTGTTGGTGATAGCGCGGGGAAGACGGATCGTCCAGGCTACGGAGTCCTACTGCGTCTCGTTGCCTCAGACAGGTTTCAGTATCAAGAGCGAACGGAAGGATTCACTGCTCCTCGCGCCCAGTGATACACGCTAAGGTTCCAGTGCGAGTGGGACATCATGTACCGTATGACGAAGCTGGGGCGGACATGCGAGTAAGTGGTATAAGCTCTCTTGCCCTAGATTATCTCAATCGACTGAGCGTCTGCTCTGTTGCCTCAGGGCTACGGGAATGATGTCAAAGATCGTGCACCTCAACACATTCACGAGATGGTGGATTTCAGTTCTACTCATTATTTGATGTGCTGATTGATGCTGTGATGAATCGGTCTCAGAGAGCCTCAGGATGGTCACTATTTGTTATAGAGATGATATTACTGTATACAGTTATCTCGAACTACAAATGTCTCTTATTTTGAACATTACGTCATCTTGGTCTCACGTACTCCAACTGCTGTTCAAAAACAGATATCCACAGTGTACAGATGGATTCAGAGTTCCCGGAGATACGTCGGGCCACGGCCTTATTTGTGATGCTAAATGCTTTAGAGTCGGTAGAATGATGTACTCGGCCAACATACACAAGGTCTCAAACTGATTACCACACACCAGCTCTGGTCCTACGTTGCAACAACAAAGGCATTGATAGACATGACGAAATGCATAGTAATGCCTCTGAGAATTATGCTTAGCTTTCTCGATACTTCTAAGGTACTTCACTAGTTACAACTGCAATTGAAGGATGGCATCCTTGAAATCAGCCCCATTATAGGACTGAAGGCCTTGCCCGGTGATCCTAGCGGGCCCTTAGATGAACCTTCACCCGACCTGGAGAGACTGGGATCTGGCCAGGGGGCATCTGACTCCCGCCCGATGGAAAACGAGCCGCTCGAGAGAAGCGAAGCAGTCGGCTCCACCCGTCCAGACAGATGGGTCTCCCGGGATGACATCACTGCGGAAGGATGACGTAGGCTGTCTCTGGCGACTCGATGCCTAGGAATAAAGGCAAACAACGAGCGTTTTCCGGTTCGTGGCAAAGATATCAACGCTGTCTTGGATAAGTGGCAACCTAGTCGGTTCGTAGTCACACGGGCGTCACAGCTGCTGACACCCTCTGTCTCTCTCTCTCCCTGGCTAAGGGCGCTCGCTGCTCCTATGGTTAACCAGCCTTCCAGCTTACACAGCAACGTGTGATGTACGTGTGACATACACAGGGCTTCTCTCTACGGCTGTATATGTGACTCATGGCCGCACCTTAAGCTAGGACAATTCCACAGGGCAGAATTCCTTACGTTGTAAACGCTTGAGACCAGCCAGACGTGTTGTCCTCTGTTACAATGGCCTTTATCCTGAAAAACGCAGGCATGTTTAGCACCGTCGTCAATGTATGATAGTAACTGCATGACGATGGCAGAGCAATACGGTGGAAACGCAGACGGCAGGGACAGGTTGGGACGCCGCCCACGCCGGGCCGAACTCCAATGGGCCGGTGACGCCTGGACTGATGGTTACCCAGTCCCGTTTGCCAGTGTCTAACGAGCGGTACGTGGTCTGTACGCGTCTACGACGCATGTCAGGCGGTGTTGACATTGTCCCCAGAACCCGAGGGTCTCCAAGCTTGCAAATACCCCAGTCAGTCCATCGTCACTCGTTCCAAAGTTGGTGAGAGTTGAAATATGTTGCAGCCACTTTGCTGGGTAGCCTGTGTTCGATTCCCCTGCCGTTTGCCTCACGGGTTTGTAATTAAGGAAGAGCCTCTTGCATATGGACTACTATATATATATATATATATATATATATATATATATATATATATATATTCTCAACAGAATCTTTATTGAACACTACGATGATTTTGACAGCTTAAGTTCAAGTCGAAGTCATTGCTCCTGTAGCAGCTGTAGGCCGGCAAGCTTGGCAGTCAGTAGTCGTTTACTGAGTGTTGTGGCTAGAGTGCTCTACACACGATGGCACCCGTAGAATGAAAAGGTAGGTGCCTGCTTCGCAAGACTGTAATCACTCGTTTTGATCAATAATCATAATCATTTTCATTACGGTGTTGAAGGGGAGTAGTTGGGAGCTGGGATGACGTTCTACGAGAACGCTAAGGGAAGGGCTGGGGATGTATGGAAGAGAAAAGAGAATAAGGAAATCTTTAGTATAGGTGTGTGGCGTTTTTACTGCCATTTTGTGGGTTTACGGACTGTGTGATGGAGGAGATGGCAGTCGGGAGCTGAAATGATATTAAACGGGTGAGTTTGGAGGTTGCCAACACGCTTTTTATGTAGATGGATCTCCATGACGCATTCACGGGCCGCCCAGAGTCGAGCCCGCTGGTTCGAATCCTATCTGCGGCAATCCGTCCACAGTCAACCCAGCTGTTCATCCTTCTTTCAGAGGATGATCGATAAAGTGGGTACCTGGCTTAGTCTAGGGTATATATATATATATATATATATATATATATATATATATATATATATATA
>JAYMFT010036899.1:0-15764 GCA_038088735.1 Panulirus argus | reverse complement strand
ATATATATATATATATATATATATATATATATATATAGATAGATAGATAGATAGATAGATATATAGATAGATAGATAGATAGATAGATAGATATAAAACTTCCATAAATAAAGTGATAAAGATAAAGGCGGCGTCACACGAGCATTTTTAGTGTCGCCGTTTTCTTTTCTCAAATTTTCGTCAATTTCTCGTCTCATCGAACAATACGAACTAGTTTCTCTTGACCCCACAATCGTTCATCAGTTTTCTTAACAATTATACTCTTGAATGGAAATTTTCCCGTAAATAAAGTATATAATTGTTCAGAATAATTAATGGTATATTTCTAAAAATGCGTTTTACATACTTTCATGAATGTTGAAGTAAAGATCCATCAACCTTGATAATCTCAAACACACCTCATATGTTCTGCATACAATAATACCACGGGAGTTCATCTGCGCGGCGGATACATTATTTCGCCATGGGCTTTGTACAATTCACTCAGTAAAGAAGACGCCTGTCAAAAAATGTCTAGCTGAATATATTTAAGGTCCCAACAATGCTTATATTCGTAACGAAGTCAGTGGAGCCGTATGATAACGTAGAGGCTCAGAGGTCTCTAGAGAACCCTCCCGTGTCATGCTTGCGTAATGAGCTGGGCTTAAGCTGCCCTCCTCTGTCTTAGGGCTCACCTTTAGCACTCACTATAGAGAATCTCTTGCTGGGGGCTTACAAACAATGGGTAGGGTTTACAAAGCTCTAAATTACAGTTATTACCAATCCTACAATACGAATTTTTATCCAAACAAAAGCACTTAACTGCTTAAAGAAGTTATTTACATAAAATAAAGAAATTAACTCCAAATAGAAACAGCCGCTCACAGAAACTATTTACATACAGTAAAGAAATCAACTCCAAATAGAAACACCACCACAACTGCTCACAAATATATTTACATACAGTACATGGGTCAGTACTATCAACATGTACTTATTAATGCACTGCCTGGGTTTTCTCCCAACCCAGCACCCATAAGGCCTCTCCCAACTCGGCTCACACCACCCACAATCTGGTTACCATACGAGACTACCTGAGTCTCGTGACTTGGTCCACTCAGGTTACCTCTCCTGAACAAGGCATGCTAACATCTCCCCCATAAGGTGTAGTAACGCCGAGCGCTTAGCAGCACCAGCGGCGGTAGTCTTGCCGTCCAGCCAAGGATGTCTTGTTTTCTCGCGATCACCTGGCGTCGTGGACATAAACCAATCTCTAGCTCTTCCGTACCAACGGGCATCCACTGAGGTAGATAGTCAATATGGCACGTTGCACAGGCCAGTCGAACTGAGAGGGTGATACGAGAGGCTCGCTCACAGCGCTTTCTCAAGGTCAACGCAGTCGCCAGACTGCTTCCACACGCGCTACTCCCAGAAACTCCTGTAAACCCGGTGTCCATAACTAATAGACTTCCTTACTTTATTAACAGCACATCAGCACAACTTACATCCTTTCCTGCATCACCTAGTTAACACCAAAAGCCTTGACATACATGCAAAATCCGGCAGAGTCCATTCCTCGCGAACACAAGCGTTGGCCTCCCGAAATCGCCTTCGTCAACAATGCCCGTAAACTCGCGTGCCCCTGCGGCTAGCCACCGAGCCTCCAGCAAGTGCGCTAAATTTCACATTCCTCTCACTTGTGATACATTTTGTTTCTCCTTCCGTTAAACGATAGCTGACCCAGATTCGCTTTTTAGAACGTTTGGCCTTACGATACTCACAGCATCCTTGACAGTTAGCGCCAGTTGCTCGTTTACGAGAACAAAAAGCAAGCCCGTTGGGTCCCGCATGTGTGATAGAAAGCGAAACAAAGTTACGAGTTTAATGAAATTGACGCAAAAGATTGCTTAGTGTGACGCTAACTTAATATTCTTAGGATAGCCTGACCTTCATGTTCGAACTTACAGTTGGATACAAGTTTGGAACTTGTAGATCGAAGTTCCGCCTGCCTTGTGTAGGCTTGAGCTTTGTATCGTTTAGTCATGTTTTGTTTCCACTGGACACTTCCTTACAGCATGTAGCATTTGTTTACGCCATCATTATCCTCGTTTGACTATCATTGGCTAAAAGCTGTATTTTCGAATGTCATTACCTCCTTACGTAATTCTATGTCTTATGCTCCTCTTTTTCATGTTTCTTGGTGGGCAGAATTTGGCAGAGTAGTGCTTAAGATCCTTATCATTCGCAATTCAAGTGTTTTTGTTTAGGCTTAATGTCCCGTCCAGACATGAAGGACCTAATGATTACTAGCTGTAGGCATTATTGTTGCCAGGTGTCACCTGAAACTCGAACTATAATGCAGAAGTACCAAACCAATAAGGATCAGTCACTCGGAGTCAACATTTAAGGGAATACGTTGCGGTCAGCCAGCCCACCTGGGCTTCTATCTTGACCGTGCAGACGAGATAGTGTGTGGTTCATATGTGAAATATCGGTGAAGTATCGTATTTGCGTGTGTCAGGAGTCTATGAATAGAGATATTGGTTACTGTATTAGAAGAGGACTCGCTTCTTAACCGGCGGGAGGTAAGTTTGAGGAACGATCACGCTTTGGGGGACTTTGATACATGATTTGAACGTGAGAGGCGCATCGTGCATTAAGAGCTGTAAGGTTGCGCTAAGATTGAAATACATATGTACTTCAGTAGTTGGGGTTATTTCAAAATGCTCATTTTTTCTTAGTTATCTCAAATTTTGCCAGTATTCTGCCGTGTATGGGAATTTTTATGCAGGTGTCGACCATTAAAAGGCAGTGATGTGATGCATCGTGATATTTTCAAGAGCCTATTTTGTCATCTTCGAGGCTGGTGAGTTGGCAGCATGACTTGTATAACCTGGGACTGTGCCTATTGCAGTAGTTGGTACGTGTCGTGAGATGTGGCACAATGTGGTTGTGTACATGGAAGTGCGTGGAACTATATGGCATGACAACCATCAGGATATGGTGTTAAGTAAGCATCCCTCTTCTGTGATTGCTGATGTATTGCCTGCTTGATTATGATTTTCCCAAAGATTATCAAATATGCCTTTATTGTCTCTTCTATATGCAGGAAGGTGGCGGGGTGGTGTGGTATAGGAGACCGCCGGACGGAGGGTAGTGGTGCCGGGGTGGGGGGGGGGGTGTTCTTCTCCTGGGCTGGCAATGGGGGGCCCCCCATGGTTCAACAGCTAGCGATTGTTATCCCACTACCATACTATGGCGTTAGTTAGCTAATCTTGCTTCTGTGAATGCCGATATTTCCTACCTTGTGTAGTTAACATTCAGGTTAACTTCCTATTTAGTGTAGTTAACATTGAGATTAACAAATGTATTAGTGTTGCCTCCTGTCTGCTGTGTTAAGAGATCAAAATTCATACTCCTGTGTCACGTTTGAGCCTAACCTTGTACCTCGCGAAGTGTTGGGTGACGTGCCATGAGGAGGAATTTTAGTTCAGTTTTGATCGTATAATAGCCATTAGAGCCGATGTACTTTGCCGTAGTGAAAGTGATCTCTGCTTAAGGGATCTATTTTGTATGAAACGGCAGCACTGGGGCTGCCCTGACTGGATGTAAGACGTTTTTTTGAGTCTGTAATCTAAGCAGGGTCATCGTAAGCTAAACTGAGGTGAGAATTTTGGGCTAAACTTCAAGGCGACGTGATAGATCACACGAACATTTTCGTTTTGGCAGCAAGTAATGACGAGCTGGAAGCCTAGTGTAAATGTCGCCTGACGGTCCACGCCGCCGCCATGACCACAGCACCAGAGAAGCACCACACTCACGATTGAGGCAAGGGTGGATCCAGGATTTCTGGAAAAGGGAAAGTGGGAGGGTTGGTTGGTCAGGTGGTGAGGTTTACACTGGTGGGGGGTTGGTCAGGTGGTGGGGTTTACAGGTGAGCAATGTTTACCGAGGCATAATACCAGCGATTGTGGACAGTATGTAACAATATTTCATCAACATACACGGGAGTAATGTTTGTCTACCTTCCTGTTTATCATTATAATAGTATTCTCTTTTCAATAGATTACGGAAGATGTCTGGCCCAGTAATTACCACCAAAGTCGAAGCTTTGGAACTCTCTACCCTCTCATGTCTTTCCCAGTAACTAGGACCTGGCACATTTCAAGGACAGGTTTATCACTTCCACCACAATTCGCAAATACTTTTCCTTGTCTCTCCTTTTTTCCCTTTCATTATTCTCTTTATATTTCATTTATGGCCCGGCTTTGATGTAGACTTTTGTCCGTGACTGGAGCCTCCAACGTAAAGAAAAACAAAAGCTTGGATTTTATGAGTACGAAACTATGATGATTCCTTCAGTAGATACAAAATACATCCCAGCTGTGCTCATATTACGAGTCGTCAGACCATCTAATCCCAACCACTATACCCGTGCATCAGGGAGTAGCAGTACAGAAAGTTGGGAGAGGCGTACTCAACCATAGAATGTGTAGCTGTTGACCAGATGGTGAAGCTGTGGATGGTAACAGAGAGGTTATGTGTGTGTGTGTGTGTGTGTGTGTGTGTGTATGGAAGTCATCATCTCGACCCAGAGATATGTTTGGAAATACTATGATCAGAAACTCGTTTTGGTGACTTCTGGAAGATAACACGAAGGATCTTCACTCATATCTGCATAAAGTATTGCACTCACATCCGACAGTTGTTATACTTTATTTAAACGTTGAAGAAGCGTAAAACTTTATTGTAGTAGATATTGACTAGGCATTTTCTTTTACAGACAAAATGAGTAATGAAATTTTAACAATGAATTTATCTTCCGAGTGTGATTTATTCGTTTACACAAGTTATGACCCCAAATGCTACAGCAATAACACGTAAAATTAATCATTCTGTTTCTCTTATTGACGTGTACCAGTGTTATTAAGTATTTTCTTGACTGCTAATCCCGACTTAACTAGTTTTGATAGGAAGTTTCCACTAGTGTTGTGTTTATGTTGTATGCACATTTGACCATCCTCGAAAACTGTACACGCCGCATAACGAAAGGTTAAATTCGATTTCATAATATTTCGCTCTAGTATGGATGATTATTGTATAAACGCTTCGTGTTCAGTGACAGAACTGTGAGGGAGTAAGCAAAATCAATAATTAACGTTTGCCAATCCCAACATCAGTTTAATGTAACCTTAAACAAAATCAATTAATCTGTTGTTAGATGTTTATAAGCCCGTGACTCTGAAATTGACTGATTCCTCGTTAGCAACACTTATTGTTTAGTTAATTATCCTCTATAAAATTTATGAAGGTGGCGCAAGCACCCTTGTATCCGCTTTTACACACATCCCTGAGCCACTATCGAGGAACTTTCCTACCACTGTCACCCTTACTTACCCAGTTCCCAAACTATCCAGGCGTAAGCTGTCACTCGTGGGCAATAACCTACCCATCCTCCAGCTATCATATAGTAACCTTTATTATAAACCCACAGCTCTTATTTACCTTGTCATCCTGTCACTATCCCTCACAACCCGTCTCCATAATGTCACTATTCTTGTCATCCTTGTCACGTCCTCACAACTCTCCATTATCTCTGTTCCCTCGTCACTACCTCAACACCTCCTTCTATCCTCGTGACTGTATGATAACCCACAACTTCCCCCCGCTCATATCCCTGTCACATCCATCATTAGACACTATAACCCCCCTTCCCATCAGCGTCATCCCCATCACTACAACAACCCCCTCTATCCTTGTTATTACTACTGGCCCACAACCCTCCGCCATCCTTATCACTCTCATTACTCTCCTATACCAACCCCATTGTTATCCCCATCACTACCCACGTCCCTCTTTTCCATTACGTTTGTTCTTCCTATCACTGTTCCACACAGCTCCTCACTGTTCCTCTCATCACTGTTACTACCCCAAATCCCCATATCACTGTCACCTCCATGAACTATTACTAACCCACAGCCTGCATTGACCCTGTCTTCCTCACAACTACCTCAAAATCCCTAGTATTGTCAAATCCCCCCTCCCCCTCCCCTCCCCCTCCCCTCCCCCTCCCCTCCCCATCATTTTCTTAAAACCATCGTTAACCCTGTCACCCCCTTAACCCCCCCTTACCCCTCCCCCCTCCGTCAGTTGCTTTGGTGAGAGGCAGGAGGCATCGCCGTCTCAGGACACGTTACAACTCCTTCGTACACCACCTCTGTATACAGACACATCATACTGTCGTATAGTACACTCGATGAGTCCAGTCCAGTGAGGGTGCTTCTTGACTCAGGCCAGCTGGCGTAGGGCGGCAGTCATGAATGGGATGGATTGCATTAAACTTATCCCGAGCTGGTTAGGCTAAACGGTAGAGTTTGGTTTTGATATCGTTTTCTGTAACTTTTCGTTGCGTCAGTAAGACCTGACGTTACACACTCGTTCAGTAAGAGCTCCCAACTAATAGGCTCGAGGTTCAACCCCCGGTATGATATCACAGTGTCTGTTTTTATTGGCTTGCCACTCTTGTACACTGACAGAGTAGGCTGTGGTTGGCAAATGATATGCTGACCCTAGCGTCGCCCTGTTCCCTACCGTATTGCAGAGTCTCTTGACATGATGTAGTCAATACAAAGTAAATCAAAGGATTATCTTACTGTCAGGTTCATATAATCTTTGATAGCGTTTAGCGGTAGAAAGTTTTAGCAAGTGAGCGGATGGCGGGGGTCTGCCATAGAAAGCTACCACTGAAATATATATAAGTAAACGCCATGTCCATGATGTTTACGATGTATACGCATATGAAATGTCATGATACAAGTCACCATGTTTGGACCTGTGCGTCGTATTAAGAATTCATAGTAATTGCAGGGGGGCAGCCCTCACTACTACGTACCCTAAACCTCATCTCTCTCCCCCCCTTTTTTCAGTAGGATGGTTAGGGGAGAGGAAGGAGGTGGGGCAGGGAAAGGGATAGTTTGAAAGGGAAGAGACGAATAAAGTGTGTACAGGTGTATGGTGTAAGTTTTTAATGCGTGAGGGGGATGATCTGGAAGCATGTTTTTTGTGCCTTATATTGTACCCCCGTCAGACTAGGATTGTGTGTGTATTCATGTTGTATCATTTGTTTTTTTGAAGGAAATTCAGTAAGCTTAGCTAAACATTGTTCTTTATGTACAGCCATGGATGACTGAAGCCACCCTGAGTGCTTTGAGGCTTCGAGGGAACCAAGAGTGATTAAAGTTTGTGCCGTTGTCGAGATCTCGGATTTGTCTGTAGTTTGTATCATCGTTAAGTCTCTGCCAGACTCTTAGTGCTGCTTCCCTTAGTAAAGAACCGACTGGTTTAATCTTTAATCGTTCGTGCTACTCTACAGCTTTTCCAGTGTAGGTGTATTTTACATTTGTGACAAATCGTTGCGCCTTGCTTTGTATCCCCTGTAACTTAAGCATGTGTGATTTGGAGGCGAGGAACGTTAGTGTAGGTGAGTAGATTAAGAGAAGTATTATCACGGTCATGACCAGGTGTAGTTTTTGGTTCTCTGAATGGTGTAGGGTGGTCAGGGCCGAGTTACCTCGTGCTTATCTGTTTGGTAGCCATTATGTCACCTCCTCATGATGTTAATGTGTTAGTCAAGATTCTGCAGTTCTTCTTGTGCCCTAACGCGTTACCTTCTGTGATTATATCGTTAGGTTTTATTCTTCCTGGCGCCTCGATGGTAAATATGTTCAAGTTTGTTTTTAGCTCCCAAACCTTTTCGAAATTGTTTGGTCTGGTTGCCTCTGACTGTACTAAACAAGTATGTTCTGGGAGTGAGTGGTTCGAGACCAATAATTGGGTGGCGTCATCTGCATATGATGTCTGAGCTCATGGCACCGACTGGTGGGGGAACGTCAGCTGTGTAAGTCATAAATAGTGTTGGTGACAGGACGCTGCCCTGTGGGACGCCGCTCAGTAGAGGGAGTTAGAGTGACGTTGAACAGTTGATGATGATTTCAGCGGTGCATTGGTTTAGAAAGTTACACCGTAGTCTCTCTGTGACCTCTGGTACATCCTAGTTGTAGTGATATATATTGTATGCCGTTTGTCCACACTGTGTCAAATGCTTTGCTTATGTTTCTTTGTATAACTATGTAATTCATTCCTAGTTAACTACTCTGGAGATGGCGATTTTTTTGCTGTAATCATGATTAAGAAGTTGTGTTTTTGCCCCTTCGGATGCCGTATTGATTAGGGTTAAAGAGGTTGTTGTTTTCAAAATGTCCTCTTAACCTCAGGTTTATAATCCTTTCAATACGTTTTCCAGGGACTTCTAGGAGGGATATGGGGCGGTAGTTTTTTGAGTCTGTTTCTGGCACTCCTGGTATTGTAGTCATTGTTATTATGGCTCCTTTGAACCTTAGGGGAAAGTATCATTTGCTTATGAAAGAATTATAGATGTTGAGAAGACAATGAATTCCTTTTGGAGGTAGCTTGCTGATTTGCCTCTTATGTATTGTGCTTGTTTCCGGGGCTGAATTCTTAGTTTTCCGTTCGGCTGTTCGAAATCCGGGAAGTCAATTGCCATTGAGAGGCGTATGTAAGGGGACAGTCTTGGATGAAATGTTAGCCAGTCGGTTATTCCTTGTTCATGGTTTTTGTTATAGTTTCTGTTTTCTTCAGATGTAATCTTGAAGACTCATTTTTTTTTTCATGAATTATGTTTACCATACCTTCATCATCGTTAGTTTTGTTATTGTTAACTTTCAGATATTTAATGTTACCTCTGGAATTCGCCTTGTAAGCGTCTGACTCCATGCCGGTATGCTTTTGGGTCACTATATTTCTGAGCCACAGAGTTGCTCGTATTTTCCCAGCGCAGGTTATGATGTTCTCTTGGTTTTTCTTGAGCGGGCGGATGGTATGATAATGTCTTGTATCTGGTGATGGGGATTGCAGCTGATCGCACTTTTTCGATGGTATCATGTCATCTGTCTAGAGCCTCATCTGTTTAATCAGTTTGATTTCGCTGAATCGGTTTTCCGGTTTGGCTTTCATGGTAGCCATGTGTTGTGTAAAGGGAATGAGGAATGGAGTGGTTGATATAAGACTATCATGGGAATGTGATCACTTCTTGTGAGGTCACCTTGTCCCATTTGGACACTATGGTAGGTTGTTACCACTTCCAGGCATTATATCCGGGGAAGATCAGGGCTGAAGGGCTTATAATAAATGTTAGGAAGTTTGGCCTCAGGCGTTGAGTACCGAAATACTTTGTTAGTTTTAATGTATTCATGTCTGTGGTGTTTGTGCTAGGATGCCCAAGGTTCGTAAGTCTGGCGTTCAAATCACTGGTTCTGATATCCTCGAGAACGTGCATTCGTTTGATAACATATGACATCCCCGCCTTGGAGGTATATAGGTTGTAACAATATTAGCTGGGTCCATTGTCATCATTTTTTGAATGAAACAGTGTAAGGCAACTGAAAGTCATCGACTATTCTGCTGTAGGCCTTTCCTGACGAGTGTGGCCACGCTCACCTGTAACTGATCGCAGTGGTTCACTTGGTGAGTAAAATATCCCGGATTTTAATTGATGTGTGGTTGAGACATCATGATTGTTTGTCAGAAAAACGTCTGTTTTTTTCCATCATGTATGCGTTTATAAGGTCAAAGCCTGTTTTTCCAGGTTCTTATGTTATGTTGAATTATTTTTTATTACAATTGTAATGAGTGAGAATTATTTTTGTTTGCTTTGGATTTTCGGTTTCTCGCTGATTTGTGTGTTAGAGATGAATCA
The DNA here is from genome assembly GCA_038088735.1 of Panulirus argus. Classification (NCBI taxonomy): domain Eukaryota; kingdom Metazoa; phylum Arthropoda; class Malacostraca; order Decapoda; family Palinuridae; genus Panulirus; species Panulirus argus. The sequence goes on along the minus strand of JAYMFT010036899.1, from coordinate 6,010 downwards.
CTGAAGTGATGCTGTGTAGTATATTCCTGGCCTGATGTTGTAGGGCTGAACGCGTATGTTTGGTCTCGCGAGGTTGGGAGATCAGGGGATTCTTTCTGATGCGGATGGGTTTGCGGTTGGCTGGTCGTGTTCCTGTGTGGAGGAGGACCTGGGGTTACTTGTGTGTGTTTGGACATCCTTAGGTTGGTGATTGAGGTGGATGGGCGGGGTTGAATGTGAAGGGCACAGAGGTCAGAGTGGTTTGGGTCGGTGTCAAGTGTCTTTGGGTATCGGTCCAGCGAGACCATTCGATCTGTTTGGTTCAGCATTAATGTTAAGCTGCGTGCGTGCACCACCGAATACTCGGTGACGCTTTGTGACAAGCCCCGGGAGTTGCAAAGTTGCTCCAGCTTGCATTGGTGTGAGTCAGAGTGGTGGTGGGAAGTGGCGAGAAGTAGGGAGATGCCTGCTTGCCATCTCCCTGCCTCACACCACGTCCCCGCCACCACCACTCATAGCACACGGTGTCTTGTTAACCAACAGTCTCCCCAGTCATGACATTAAATGAATTTCAGTATTAAGGATCAGCCACCCAGTGCAACGAAGCTTATGAAGATACTCAACATTGCTGATGTTACAAGGAGGTGATGTTCGGCAGCTTTCGCCGTGAACATCATGGTAACCTGTCACCAGGTTTCAGAGACAGCCACTCAGCAACGGAATAGTTAATAGTCCACAATAGTGCTCAGTCGGAAATGTTCCACCTCTCCATCCGGCTCAACAGCCTGCAGAGGAGAAAGAAACTGAGAGGGAACACCATGTAATAAAGAGTGAATATACTGCCAAAGAAATTTTATAGCAAAATGCGAACGGGAGAGGTAGCCTTCTTTAACTGAAGAAAGCTCCTTAATTTTTTTTTTCCTTGAAGGAGTGAAGATGGGATGAGCAAAGTTATGATTCGGGGAGAGGGGCGATGAGGCAGGAAGAATTACTGATGAGGCAGGGAGAGGGGAGATGAGTTAAGGAGAGGTGATGATGTGGCAGGAGGAGGGATGATGAAGTGGATTATGTAGTGATGATCCAGTGAAGATGATGGGCTAGAGAGATGAGTAATGGGGAGGACAACTGGGTGATCATGGGAAGGGTGACCGGTCGACTCATTCCGTAGATATGACTGTGACACATGTATATGTCAGACAGGTTACAGGCAGTGACTGAGGAAGAGGATGGCTGAACGCATAAGTGAATTATCAAATATTGACTAAGAAACGAGCACCGATCACACCTGGTTGCAGTGTGTTTGAGCTCCATGAAACTGGTTAGGGCCGAAGTTGACAGCAAGAGTTTAAATTTCGAGCACATAACACAGCAGATAGGAGGACAAAAAAAAAAAAAAGTTACATTTGTTAACCTGAATGTTAACAACAGCAAAAAGGAACTATCAGCATACACAGGCGGCGGATCATAGCTTTCTTAACCTGATGGTGACTTTACCCCTTCCACTGGTGCTCCCCTCCTCCACCCCCTGTCCCCAGGGCAGGGAGAGACCCCCCTCCTCCCCTTCCCCATCCGACCTAGTATCGCCCTGGGGCCTCCCTACGTCACACCACCTCCCTACCACCAATACCAGTTCCACCCTCAAATTTCGCCGTCTTCAGGTAAACCCAAACCCAACAGGAGGTATCAGCATTCATAGAAGCAGGAAGAGTCGCTCATCAGCTGACACGGACAGTATGGGTTCGTGGTGGGATAACCTTCAGCGGCTGGCGAACCATCTCTCCCCCATCCTCCTCCTCCTCCTTCCCCTTATTACATGTTTTATATGTTCTTAGATATTCTTAGATATTTCATTATTCATATTTTTTAGTTTTTTTTTATGATTTTGTAATTTTAGGGATAAATTCAATTTTAATTCATAGTAGTTACTGTAAACCAAGACATTGTTTTATATTGAATCATTCGATGTTTAACTTTCTTGGTCAATGAACCATTGATTATAATAATAATAGTAATAATAATAATAATAATAATAATGTATTATTATTATTATTATTATTATTATTTTTGACACAGGGACCCCTTCCCTACCCCGTGGTATCCTTACGTCACAGCCCCTCGCAAACACCGCCACAGCCTTTTCTGTTCTACGTAAGAGGCAACAACGTGTCATTCGATAATGGAAATTATAACCAAACCGGAAATATCTACATTTATAAAGGGGGGGATGCTTACTTGTCACTATTCAGAAGTTGTTTACAGGTCATTCAGGTGCAGATACTACGATGTAAACAACCACATTGCTGTCTCGTTGATAAAACGCGCCAAGCACCCTCCCCAGGTATACATATGGCCACCTACACATCACCACTGGTACTTACTAAGGATTGTCTACTGACCACCTCGTAAAGTTTACACTCTCGTTCTGTTATGATGACAGTCGAAGGTTTGTGAGTTCTCCATTTCGGAATGCAGAACGGTCGAGGTTTCAGTTATAACACCGGCTCTCGTAACTCTTTAGGAGTCTTAGGCTTCTCCCTTCAAGTTAGTTTTTTCTCTCAGGCCTCAAATTCATTCAAGTCATCCCTGTCATGTATCCATTTTGGAGATGTTTTTTGAGCCCTTGGGCAACGGTGTTGGTTTTCTTCTTCTTTATTTTATCTGCTTCAATCAGCGACGCAACTTTGCAAGGAGGATAATTTTGCAACCCTTCCCGTCAGCAGACTGTCCGTCCACCGTGCGTCAGATAAGGAGATTACGGTCATTGTCAACGACAGCCGGCAATTACTCAGCACGATATGAATGTGTGTCGTTTATCAAGACGCCTCACAAAGGCTTTTGCCGAATGGGGAGGACGAAGCCGGGGAGGAAGGGAGGAGGAGGAGGAGGGCAGGTGGGGAGAGAGAGAGAGAGTTGGTTGGCAGAAGATGCTACAAGAGAAAGGGTAAAGGGGATGTGAAATAGAAAACGGGGTAGGGAGGGAAGAAAACAGTGTGCGGGATGACAAGGTGAGACATAGAAAAAAAAAATGATTTATGAAAATGAGATGAATAGATGAGTAAAGAGGGAGCTTCTGAGTAAGGGTGAAGAATGATCCAGGGAGGGAGGTGATGAGCCAGGGGGGAAGTAGGATGGGGGTAGCGAGAAGACGCGGTCACAAGGGCGAGAAATGATGATGGGCTAGGGAGAACAGTGATGAAGGCATAGAGTATAAGGGAAGGACAGATGACTGGGTACCAGTTAGTCCACGACGAGGATACCTGCCGTCATAAACTTATAGTAAACACGGGATTGTAAATCAGTCGACACTTCTCCCTCCACCTCTCCGTCCAGCACAACGGTCGGCAGGAAAGGAAAAAACTCTACTCTGAACTGGAAAATAGATGAATTTTTAAATGGTAGCTTTAAAGGTTTTTCCCTTGAAAAAGTGAAGAAGGGGCAAGAATAGTAATTATAGATCATGGTAAGTGCCGATGAGGAAGGAAGAATTGCTGATGAGGCAGGGAGAGAGGAGATGAGGTAAGGAGAGGTGATAATGAGGCAGGGTTTAGATGGTGATGAGCCAGGGAGAGGATGATGGGCTAGAGAGATGAGTAATGAGGAAGACGCCAGGGTGAGTCATGGGTAGGGTGGCTGGTCGATACATGGGTAGGGTGGCTGGTCGATACATGGGTAGGGTGGCTGGTCGATACATGGGTAGGGTGGCTGGTCGATACAGGCCGTAGATATAAGGAGGAACAATCCGAGTCGCCTATATATGACATGTATATATTTTGTGGATTTCATGTATTTTTATAATATACTAGATGAGTTTGCATATCATTCATCTTCCTAATATACTAGATGGATCTGTATATCATACGTCTTGCTGATATGCTCGATAGATTGTATAACATACGTATATGTGTAACAACAGTCATATAGCTTCTCAACGTGATTGTCTTTGTAACGACAGTCACAGAGCTTATCATCCTACTTATCTTTGCAACTGTAGCCACACAGCTGATCATCCTAACTATATGTGTAAAAATAGTCACACAACTTATCATTCTAGTTGTGTGTAAAACTGGTCTCACAGCATATCATCCTAATGATTTTTGTAACTATGAGCACATACCTTATCATTCTAACTATCTTTCTTAGAGTGATCACAAAGCTTCTCTTTATAGTTATCTTTTTCATAGCAGTCATACAGCTTATTATCCTTGTTATCCCCGTAATGATAATCATACAACATATTATCTTAGCTATCTGTGTAGCAGTAGTCACAAAACTTATCCAGTTATCTGTTCAGCAGTAATCACACACGTTATCATCTCAGTTATTTGCTCATCATCCTATTTATATCATCCAACTTATTTTCGTAGTAAGTCACACAGTCACACAACTGATCATCCTAGTTATCTGTGGAACATTAGTCACGCAACTAATCATCCTAGTTATCTTTAAGTCACACAGCGTATGATGCCAGTTATCTGTGTAGCAATAATCACACAACTCATCATCCTAGCTATCTATGTAACAATATTGTAACATCCTTACTTATTTGCGTACGCTTGTGTGATGTAAGCGTTATAAGGCAAAATGACAGGGGATTGTTAAGGTTTCAGACCCGCTCGTAAAATGCCTCTCTGTAGTTAATATTCTAATCAAGTCTTCAGGATTTTGCTAGAATTCAAAGTAAAATTCTCGTGGTTTTCAGTCTTTCGGCCGATTCATGCATGAAATTTATAGCTGAAAATTCTGACATGTTTTCGCAGGACGCTCTAGAAATTGTAGGGCGAAATAAACGCAGTTTCATTTTACATTTATCAGACGTTGGTGGAGTGGGGCGGAGGACGGTGGATGACGGATGACGGGTAGTGAGTGGGTGACGGTAGCGCCGTGGACTCGAAGCGAAACATTAATGAAGCCTGTTCTTAAGCGTTATCTGTAGCACTGCTTTCAACCCGTCCCGATTGGTAAATCGTGCCATATGTTAACGTTGGATCCTGTTGAAGAAAACTCCTCTTCTTTAGACAGGCAGTCTACTGCTGTTTTCTTTAGCTAGGCTGTCTGTTGATTTATCTATCCGGGCTGTCTGCTGTTTTCTTAAGCCAGGCTGTTTACTGTCTTCGTTATCCAGGCTGTCTTCTGGTTTATTTGTCCAGGCTCTCTACTGCTTTCATTAGCCAGGCTGTCTACAACATAACTAAATGGCTTTGAAATCTTGAGTAATATTCGCCTTTATATTTTTCCATACATATACCTGTAAAAATGTAAGTAATAATAATTACATAATGATAATTATTGATAATGATAATTTTAGGGGTTATGGTTTCGTGATATAAAAACTTCATGTCATTTTAAGTAAAAATATGACAAACCATTATAGAAGTTATCCTTCCCTCAAGTCGTTTTTTTTAATTGTTTCCTGAAAGCCACAAGGAATAAGGAGCATTGATTTTACGGACGAGATGTAAGTCATTATTGCAGGGCTCCATCTCTCGTGTTCCAGACGTCAGCAGACTCTGTGCCAGTAACGTCGAGTGAACAGACCGCAGATCCGTGGTAACTTCTGATCGTGTACCATTCACTTACGTTGTGTCGCGGTGTGTGCGTTCCGTGAAACGGGTCGCTCTGTCGTCACGTGTGAATAACAGCGAACTGGGATAAAGCCTAGAAATTCAGGCTTGTCTGATTTGTTGGTACAGTTATTTCTTGATCTACTGACAGAAAATTGAGTTTACATTTCTTGATTCCTTAGTTGATCGACTTATTTCCTTCCTTGAATTCGTAAGTTTACTGACTGACCTCCTTCCTTGAATCCTCACTTTACTGACTGACTTCCTTGATTCTTTATCTTTCTTGCTTGACTGACGCAGTTGGTGATAAGAACCTTGTGTTTGTTCTTCCCATTTGGGTAACCAGCCTCAGTAACAGTTTACATCTTATTTCTATTAGATCAAACCAATTCCATGAAAACACACACACACACACACACACACACACATATATATATATATATATATATATATATATATATATATATATA
>JAYMFT010036888.1:0-15765 GCA_038088735.1 Panulirus argus | reverse complement strand
CAAGAAAGTGAGAGAGAGAGAGAGAGAGAGAGAGAGAGAGAGAGAGAGAGAGAGAGAGTGTGTGTGGGTATAAAAGTATGCTATCTCTACTCGGCCTCAGACACCCACGCGATACAGACGCTCCGGCGAAAAATACCCTTGCGTTAAACCCAGCGGATACAAACGTGCCACTCGGTCATGGGGAATTCGTACAAGCCACAAGTGCTGGGACGGGTGGCAATAGGTGGCGAGTCACTTAGCCCGACCTCCCCTTCCTTCACCTAGGGCCTAGCCCGCAGGTGAGCTGGCAGCCCCCTAACCAGATCCCAGGGTGACTTTGCGCTTGTCTCAACATGGGGTCGACCTCTCAGCTCCCTCCCTCCCTCCCTCCCTCTCTCTCTCTCCCTCCCTCCCCCACAGACATTACCATGCACGGGCTCCTCGACCACACAAGTACTTACAAGCTAGCCATCTTCTGACCAGCCGGTCGGTCCGTCCAGCGAGAAGTGTGAACATAGAGTTCACATGAGAATTATGGACGACTACTTTTATGGAGAGGGGGGAGGGGAAGAGTTAACCCCTTGACCACTATGGTACGATCCTTGGACACGAGGGAACGACTATACGGGTATAATGACCTCACCTCTGACCTGGCTGTTAAGGGTCAGTTCAGGTGGGGAGGGGTCAAGTCTCATCACACTAAAAGGGTCGCGCCGTCACATTAAAAAGAGATCGCATCGCCGGGCACAGGCGTCGTGCAGTTGTGTTCCAAGGATTGTTCCGTCGTGTCCAAGGAGTTCTTCCTAATCAGCCTCGTCTCTTAAAAAGACAGACATAAACTGTTTATTCGCGTAATAAAACGATAATCCATTAATCTATAAACATTTATAGCCTAACGAATTATTCATTTAAGCAAACGAGTAAATTGAACGAACACATGTCTGTTAGTTCAAGCGTTCATCATTATCCGTTCGCCTGTTTATGTACATTTACACTTTTGTGTTCATATGTTGCTATGTGCACATACGTCCACATGCTATTGTCCCCACAAAACACCCACCATTCCCCACATCCCCACGCACATGCACACATGCACACACACCAATGTTATTTACAAGGAAGGCCAAACAAACTAAAAAATTGGTCTGACAAAAGATTTTATGAAATTCATCTCAAATAAATGCAAAGTAAAGAGAAGGGCGATACATACATAATCTTTTTAATACATATTCACCATTTCCAGCGTTAGCGAGGTAGTGTCAAGAAGGGAGGACTGAGCCTTAGAGGGAAAAAAATCCCTCACTTGGGCCCCCTTCTCTGTTCCTGCGAGTGAGAGGGACGTGGGAGTCGACAATGACTCCAACCTCTCGCCAGAAACCCACTCCAAGAATACTGTAAAGGAGACGAATCATATGCAGGTAAATATTAAAGTCACATTCAAGTATGTGGATAAAGAAATATTCAGGAAGAGTCTCAAAGCATTCTTACGCCAAAGCTAGAATATCTTCAAGGTTGGTCAGTGCATTTAATGAGGAACAAATAACTTTGGGGGAGAGCTCATGACGTTGACGGTAAAGATGGTGTCAAAATATTCAAGTAGCCGAGTGACAGCAAGAAATCGAATGCTATAAATTTGTCCGCTATGGAGGAGAGAAGAGTAAAGGGGAAGCTTTAAAATCACAACCTCTAAGTTTCTAAAACCATTCAGGTGATGATGGTGGTTTGCGAATCAGGCCACAACAGAAAAAAACAGAAGCCATCGCAAGACACCAAACAAGAGGCGAGGCAGTGGAAGAAAAATGGAAAAAGATACAGAAATACTCCTGCAGCATTCACTGCAGTGGAGGAATGGAATTACCTTTGTGATGAAACTGCGAGTGATGACAATCATATTAAAGTTTAAGAAGTTCTTTGAAAGTTGAAAAAGTTCAAGAGACGGGGGCCCCACGCGTGTTGAATCCCTCCTTCCCCCCCCCCCCGCATTGTATATATATATATATATATATACACACACACACACACACACACACACACACACACACACACACTCACACGCACACACATGGGACACAGGAAACCTGGCCCTTCGCTTCTACCAATCAAACTACAAAGCCAGTCACCTGCACGCAGATGGCGCTACGCCCACATCCACTCCCTCCCTCTCTCCACCATTCATCCCTCCCTCACTCCACCATCCCTTCCTCCCTCATTCAACCATACCTCACTCCCTCCTTCGTAAAGCAGCCCTCTACACAGCCCTTCTCCATCACCCTTCCTGCTCTCCTTCTACATCACAATCCCTCCATCTGGTGCCCCCTAAGACATAATCCCTCCACCACCCTCCCTCCCTCTGCCCCCCTCCCCCCCCGCTTTACATTATAATCCATACAACTCCCTCCATTTAGACATTCCACTTGTGGAATGGAAGGGAGAGGATAAGGGAGGCTTGACACGGTAAAAACCGGACACCGGACGCGTTCACAAGCGACACAATGGACAACCCAGATAAGAGAAACCTTTGGAAGCTAAAAACACAACCTAGGCTGAACGCTGTCCAACTGGCAGGGGAGCACATTACAAGCTGGGCAGGACACAAGGGTAGACACCCATAGCAGGTGACCACCAAACAAGCTGGACGCGGTACAGACTAAGCAGGGAGCGAACACCCAAAGAGCTTGACGTGGGTACAAAGCTGTACAGGGTACATGGTGAAGGACCAGCAAGCTGAGCATTGGTACACGAGGTAAAGACTAGACATTGCACCATCAGCAGGGAGGGATATATGGCCATGGTACAGGAAGAAGGCTGTACAAGTCTCACAGTGTACAAGCTGTGGAACGCTGAAGACGACCCGCTGCACTAATTGACCACAGCGGATAGGAAGGACACTTCTTCTTTCTCTACGGCGCTGTTTCCCTTTGCATCAAACGCCAGTGGAGTTACGGCAATACTTGTGGACACTCAGACGCAACAGCACACCAAGGTTTCCGAACTAGTACATTACCAGCAATACATTCGACTGTTTTGCATATATTTTTCCCCTAACGATTTCAGGCGAGTCAAGACGATGTGAGAGGCCACACGCTCCGGCTTGTGGAGGAGCCAAAGACTGAAAATGTCTTTTGCACACTCTGGCGTCTCTTGCAAAACTAGTAACCATGCTGAAAAAAAAGAACACCAGTTTATATAATTCTGAGTGTTTCAGGAACCTCACAGGCTTACGTATACAAGAGAGTCGAGCAAATCATAGAAGACCCATCAGAGTGAGGAGGACCGCCCGTGGCCCCATCAGAGTTAAGGCGAGCTAGGCATAACCCATCAGGATAAACGGGACTGCCCCTGAACCATCAAGAGTCAACAGGACCGCCCGCCCGTGACCTTTATAAACAGGACCGCCCGTCCCTGACCCATCAAGAGTCAAGAGAACCGCCCGCGACCCATCAGGGGCGCCCATGACATGATGGGCCCCGAGAACCTCGTCGGTTACCATTCGTCGCCGTCATAAATGTCGCCGAGGAACTGCCACTTTCGCCGGCGTCATGAAAAGAGGCGGTCGTAATGGTTGTTTGTGGGCTTCCTCAATGGCCGCGCTCGTCAACCATGCACCGGAGGGCTATTAAATCATGAGGGAGAGCTAGGAAAACCAAACCTTACGTATCGAGGTCTTCTTTCGATTTCCATTTCCATTCTAATTCCAGGACGCGGTGAGCGAGCGATGTGTGACGCGTGCTGGGAAGATAATTCTACGGAATAGTGGGGTGGGAGGCAGGGAAGGTTGTAGTAGGAGGCTGGAGGGGACTATCATAAACCTCTTGAAAACGATGGCTCGACCTCCTGGACAAGACGAGGGTGCGACCCCTTTGGGCGCCATGGCCCCGGCCTTTCATCTGGCCCTTGAGGGTACTTGGGGACCGTGCCATCGTCTTCAAAGACGCCAACTAAACAAACCAGCCCAAGGGAGAGACTAAAACGCTTTTCCAGGAGGGTACATCTTGTTCTCCTCGGATAACATGCGTGATGATTAGCGAGTCGGCAGGCAACACATGTATGTAGCTATTTTACAAATACCTTATTTGATTCTTTTATACCGTCTACGTTCACCAAGTCGTCAGTTAATCTATTCCATTCATCCGCCATTATCCTACCATAAAAGTACTTATTTTCATCTATTTCTCTTTTTCTAAACGATTTTCTTGCTTAGATTCATGCTATGTCCTCTGGTTGCTCCATCCCTACATCCCTCGAAGAACTGTTCTCCGTCCAAGTCATCGATCGGTTTTGAAGAAAATATGAAGGTTGTGATCAGGTCTACCCCCCTCTCACCCTCCTCTCTTCCAAAAGGCTGGGCAGATCTAAGGCCTCTCCTGGCCTTTCCCCGTAAACTGCACTGCACTGTGCCGCCCTGTAATGTCCTCCATTTAGATAACCTCGTCATCCACGTCAACTGCAAGCCGTCCTTCCCAGGTACTCCCAACATTCCCTGGGTACCGCAAAGCCCGGGCACCACCCTTGCCCCTAGGGAGGTTCCTACAACCAGAGCACCACATTTCTATGCTGCCCCCGACTCGTCTGCCCACCAGTGCCCCAGCAAAGTGACCCCCCCCACCCCCCACGTTCCTCTGTAGACCCCCTGCTGTTAAATTGTCTCCTTTATCACTGTCATTACCAATTCCGTCATTACAATTCACATCACATTCCTCCCTCTTGCCTTTCCTCACATTACCACGACCGCTTTCACCGGCCCTGTACCACCACCACCACCGCCGCAACGACTCCCACAGCTTCTGTTCACCAACACTGCTCATTACTAAGGAAATCCTCCTCCTCCCCCCCTACCAAACTGTATCATATCTTATCATTACTACCATTCCCCTCTACAGCTCAGCCCTCATCAACACCGCCAGCACTCCGGTTAACATTACACCCGCTGCTATTGCTCCCTCTCCACTCTTGAGGTCTCTCTCATCAACGCCGCCGCTACCAGTGCGATCGCTAACGTCCCCACCGCCGCTGCGCCGCCCACTGACGTACCTCATCAACGCAGCTACCGGGAAACGTCGTCGGAAATACTTAACCTCCGTTAAATGCTGCGACCTGATTCATCAAATGGACTTCGTCTGCATAAAGGCTTGTGCTTACACACGCTCTGTCTTTCCCTCACTCCTCACGTGTCACCGTGAAAAATCACATAAACATGAGGAGCAACACACACACACACACACACACACTCATAAATGAGGCTGTCCTATACACAGGCAAAGTCTTGCTTGCACATAACAGGGCAGGCATGATCATTGCATAATGATGATAAAAGCTCATTATATTCTCCAATTAGGAGAAGCGGAGAGAGGAGGTAAGGTCGACAGCTGCCTTATCTCAATGTGGCGGGGCAGTCTCTGCGTTCCTTGGGCATTAAACTAAAGATGATGAGCGTAATTTCCTGAAATGATGGCATCGTCAGAGCTGTCTGCAGGATGATAAAATTAAAATCCGCCGGGAAGAAAGACGGGAATAACTTGGCGTTCCTTTGTGTCATCTGTATTCCCGACGGGAAGGCTTGCGGATGCAAGGAGGAAGTCATTACTGTGAGAGGGAGAGAGAGAGAGAGAGAGAGAGAGAGAGAGAGAGAGAGTGAGAGAGTGTATGTAGATGAGGACAGAAGTGCTTTGTGACACATAGTAACTATAGAAAACTGCTGAAGTGTGACTCGTCTATTACTGCATAAGAGAATTCCTAAAACAGAAGGTCTACAATACCAACTGAAGAGAGAGAGTCGTTGAGTGGGAAGCTTGGCAAGAGAAGCCTAACGCCAAGCGTTTCAAATAATTCACATCACTACGCTGCAACGAAAACAGTTACTGCGGCAAATGCTAATTACCGACATAACCAACTACCATTACTCGCAGTTATTACTGACATACTCCATCGCTACAACCACCTCTGTTACCTCGATTGCCATCCACAGTACCGAACATTAACAACCATCACACACGGGCTTCTGTTCTCCCCCCCCCCTCTCCCCCTTTCCCACCTTGTTATATTCAGCGAGGTCCTTGTTTACGACATCCTTAATTACTCCTCCTAACCATCTTCTTCCCTTATTTACCCAGGGGCCTACCACACTGAACGAACAAAGTAATTACGGACATTACCCCACCCCCCCTCTTCTTATTCGGGGACGATAGAGTGAACGTCCCTCGCGATATTCTGTTTCGTAAAGTTCTTGAGAGTAAACCACACAAGGCATAGCGTAATGGCCTCATAAGCTCTTAACACGAGCACAGACCACACCTCGACCACTGGATGGAGCTCCAAAGCCCTTTCCCCCCTTTGCCTGACGGCATGTGCTGAGGTAGCTGTATGCTTGACTCTCTCTCTCTATCTCTCTCTCTCTCTCCCCCACGCCGTCCGCTGTTAAAACCCGCCGAAGCACACAACGCTTAGCTGCTCAAATGCAAGCCATAAAAGTCTCATAAAGTTTTCAGTCGTCTCGTTAAGTGTGCTCTGTACGAAAATACTGTCTTCTAAAATACACCTGCTGAACTAACTCCCACATAACCCCAGCACTACCGCACTTCACACACACACACACACACACACAGGGCAAATGATCTTTACCCTTGGGAGCAATGCGTTTTACCCTCATATTACTAAGGCACCATCCCAACACTTGCTGCAGCTAACCATCAGAGCGTTAAGTCTTCTGATTAATTAATTCTGTCTCCATCTGTCTAGATTAGGAGTACATGATCCTATTACTGTCCTCCAGCAGATTAGATCGTCAAAGGCCATCTGGTCTTCTGTTATCTGTCCATCCCAAGTACAGTCCTCCAGCGGATAACCTCGTCATAGACCATCAGGTCTCCTGCTATATGGCTCTCCCATGTACTTTCCTCCAGCAGATAACCTCATCGTAGACCATCAGGTCTTCTGTTATCTGGCTTTCCCGTGTACTATCCTCCAGCAGATGACCTCGTCATAGACCATCGGGTCTTCTGTCATCTGGCTTTCCCGTGTACTGTCCTCCAGCAGATAACCTCGTCACAGACCATCAGGTCTTTTAGTAATCTGGTTTTCCCACAAGAAAACACCTCTTGTTATCCTCACTCCAAAAACAGTGTCATCCCCACAGCACTGCTGGGTATTACTAATATACACATTACTGCTACAGCCTCGATCTTAAATCCCTCCCCCCACAGCATGTCTACATCACACATACTGCTACACAAGTCACCTTCACAGCACTAGTCTTTACCTTCACAGAGCGCAGTACCCCGCCACAGCAGCAACGAAAACCATCTTTCTTCACGCCACATCACACCAGAACACCGCTCATCATGACTTCCTCAGCACATCATCACCACCACCACAGAAACCCCTTGCCATATTCACCACAGTACCTCGACAACACTTCTCCACAGCAAGTGTGGTTCAAAGCAGCGCTACCACTTCTCTCCACACCCTAGACCATCATATTAGCTACTGCCAGTTCCTGTTGAGGCGATAAACGCATCCCTCAACTGTTACAGCCGACCTGTAACACACGAGTTTCTCTGATCCAGCTGAAGTGTCACCCTAGTTTTCCCTCGATCCTGTGCACTTAGTCTCGAGGGGTCAGTTGCTTAGTTCCAAAACCCAGGACAACACGGCCCCAGAACAGGAAGATCAAGCCTACCTCACTGCTCGGTCTCGTATCGCAAAATTGCTGTCACCAAGGACAACAAAGGAAACGTTTTTTGATACTGAAAAAAAATTCACTTTGTGAAATCCCTTGACAAATGTAACAATCAGGTCACAGCAGAAAGGTTGAATACACTGGTATCAACTGGGGAAGTGGAAAGATGAATCAAGAGTCTTTCTGGGACCTCAACAAGAAAATTAAATCTGTTCCCCAAGAAACTATACTTGCACGTCACCTGCCTATCACTCTTTTAGATAAAGACGTAACCATAAGCACCAGCTTCGTCTCATCAACTGCGGGTAATACAATAACAATGGGAACAACATCTGTAGTGTCACAGAGAAGCTACAGTCTGTCATCTATCAGTTCTTCCAGCGGGCCCCTGAAAACATATAACGCTGTTAAATGGTGGCAAGTGTCGAATGCTCTCCTACCAGAAAAAAAAAGTAATCATGTGTCATGACAATACCTTTGGCAAGCACACCAGAGCAAAAGTTCTCATCATAGATTAATGGTAAGCTGGATTTGAGGCACCATCAAGATGAGAGAAATTAAACCTACAATTACAGTCTTCAGTTACAGATGCTCTCTAAATCACAGATACTCTGCATCCTAGGTTACTGGGATTACCCTTCAGAGCAGGAGAAAGAGAAGCGCTACATGTACGAAGAGTTCTTATACGTGAACACTAATGTGAACAATTGAAATCATAGACTCTCCTCTCAAGGGGGCACGCGGGAAGTATCATCATCAATATATACACATGGAAAACCCTGGATGGGACTGTCCCTAACCTATACACACACCCCTTGGATGGGACAGTCCCCCTAAATCACACACACCAAAAACTAACCAATGCATATTGCCACGACGAACAAATGACTCTTAAAAACAAAAATGCCATTACTAAAATCAAAAAAGATATAAACACAGAGAAGTCGAGGGCGAGAATATGGAACCTTCAAACACTCCAGTCAGTATCGGCAAGTACAAGAAACATTACCAAGGAACAGTCTGATAAGAAAAAGAATCGAGAACACACAAGACAAGTATCTAAATGATGTATCAGATCAAACAGGTTGTCAGGAACGTGTAGGCCTTCACGACGGCCTCAAACAACTTGATTGATCGGCGGAGCGTAAATACAAACTTGCTTCTACTACCGGCTGGGCGAGAAAAGAGACGCGAGCCTCCATCATCGGCGCGGGGGCAACGCAAACGTTGGGCAAATAAGAACAGTGTACGTTTAAGACGTTTCAAATACGCTGCTAATCACGTCTTTCTGGGTCCCATTTTAACGCTAATTTCTCTAGGGCGCATATTCTAGCAGGTGGGACCTGGCGACCTAACCACAGTTCGTGTGTGTGTGTGTGTGTGTGTGTGTGTGAAGATTAGGAGTGCGTCCGTGCGTGCGGGCCATCTATGCCTTAGAAGAGAGAGCCTGGTGTGTCCAGTCGTCCATCAGATCCTTGAAGGCCAGGTTAGTCGGTGGCTGCCAGATAACATTGTCTTCGGTTCCTCCTCCTCCTCCTCCTCCTCCGGGAGGTTATCGGGCTCACTATCTTGACGGAGTTCAAGTCCCTCACCAAAGCAAGAGAGGAAGACGTCCGACATGTTACACTGCCGGGGAGGGAGGAGAGACGGGGGGGGGGTAAACAACCTCTCCTCTCGAAGTATTTATGCCAAATTCTTACATTCTTTTTTTTCTTCTTGATGTGACAAATGGACAACAAAGAGAACTAAAAACTTCTCAGGAAATATGAAGACTGAGAAATGCAGAGATGTATAGAATACGTGCATACATCCAAAAGGACAGAGAGACGAAACGTGCCAAGCACTACAGTAAGGAAACACGGGGAAGGATAACGAGCCCTGAGGAACTAACTGCCACCCTTCCCGGTCCATCATCGTCAATGTCTGCGGCTGGGAGAGGTGGAGTGTCCTCAAGACACTTCGGAGAGAGAATCTCCTTAAAGCAACAGGAGAGAGACTCCTTTTAATGCACTGGGAGAGAGAACCTCCTTAAAGCAACAGGAGAGAGACTCCTTTTAATGCACTGGGAGAGACCCTCTCCTTAAAGCAACAGGAGAGAGACCCGTTTTAATGCACCGGGAGAGAGACTCTCCTTAAAGCAACAGGAGAGAGAGAGAGACACTCCTTTTAATGCACTAGAGAGACCCCTTTTAATGCACTGGGAGAGAGACCCTCCTTAAAGCAACAGGAGAGAGAGACACTCCTTTTAATGCACTAGAGAGACCCCTTTTAATGCACTGGGAGAGAGACCCTCCTTAAAGCAAAAGGAGAGACACTAGTTTTAATGCACTGGGAGAGAGAAATCTCCCTACCCCGCCTGGGAGAGAGACAGACACCGTCTGTCCTTAACGTACCACTTGCTTGTGTCGCGTCTCTCATGCCTTACAACTGCCTTATATATACATACACCAGAGATCCTTGTCTCGCATGGCATCAATAGCCACTCATTAGCACACGAATTATCTCTAGACTCGAGGTAGCAACTGCAGTATGCGTGTCCGTGTGTGTGTGTGTGTGTGTGTGTGGTACACTCGCCTCTTGTGTACTTTTTGAATAATTATATATATATATATATATATATATATATATATATATATATATATATATATGCCACACATGTTTTACGGGCCAGATGAGAGTCAGAACATTTTAAAAAACAATGTGGGAAGTAAAGGCCTTTTGTGTCATACCTCAAACGCTTTAGAGAAACGAACTACATAGTTAAGAGCGAGTCAGAGAGCGAACCTCGGCCTTCCAGGTACTGCTGTTAATGATCTACCTTGTTCTGGTTATCAACTTACCTCACTTCACCAGTCCGGGAGAGTTGGCTATTCAATCCGAACCGACTCACTCTCTCTCTCTCTCTCTCTCTCTCTCTGACTCTCTCTTTAAGACTCACCTGTCCACAGTGTTTTGCAACTTGACTTCACCCCAGAGGAGGCCACCTGATCTCCCTTTACAAAGGCTGACGACTCATAACTTCACCTAATTTGTTCCAGTTATTGAGTTACTTTTCCCTTCCACCTTATGGAAGCCTCAACCAGTCCAGAGGCTGCTCAGGTATTTCACCCGCGGAAGGCTGACCCCTGGCTGGGTAATCTGACCTTCCGACACTGTTTTATCATTATTAACTGATCCTGTTCCCAAAGAGCTTAAGCCATGTTGTTATTTCGCTTCGCCTTACCAGGCTTCTTCCCCAGCCCCTCACCTGCTGCCCTCAACGAGGTGCGTTATGTCAAGTGACGCGCGACTTGCCAGCAGATCTTATCCAGTCCCTTTTGAAACAAAAAGGTTAATGAAGCGAAGCAGAATACTAAAGAGTGGACCTGCTACCTCTACAGCACCATCTACAGTCATATGTACACAACTCTGAGCTCGTGCCGTCCACACAGTTATACGAGGCACCGTAACACGTAGAAAAAAAAAATACAGTATATACAAGTTGATGAGCCTCGTATGTTTCCTCGTCTTTAGAAATGACGACCCTTTGGATTTACCAGCTCGATGGAGGTACATCGACGAATCTGCCACTGCAAATCAGCGATGACGAATGGCTCTCTTGGACAACCGCCATCCACGTCAAAATCTAATTCAACTAGGGCCGTAGTTATGCACGTCAAATAATGCTTTCAACCACGTCCCAACCCCAACTGTCTTGCAAGGTCCACAGCCTCCTGCAAATCGTTCAACCCTCTATGTCCCTCTCGTCAGTGTCATCAGGAAATTTATCTTCCAGCTGCTATATCTATATTGTCGATTTAAGACAAAGACGACTTCCTGCATCAAGACTTGCCTATGCCCCTCCAACCTGGTCTTCCTCCTTACCCACCAGACAAAGGGGGAGTGGGAAAGTTGCAGACAGAGGCGTGAAAGATGACCATATCAAGATGTGCTCAATACACAAATCCTCCCGACTCTCTCTAGCCATCATGGGATCTCAGCTGACGGAAAGATACTAAGTTAGTGTACCGAAGTCTCTACCGTCACCTCCAGCCACCCGAGATCCCTTGCCCTCGAGTCGCAGTTCGGCATTACAACCACAACGAACCTAGAGCCCAGACTGTGACCCCCGTCACACCTCTTATCAGCCACATTCCCAACTATCTTTTCGTATAGTCCTAAAAGTAATTCCCTCTATGGAAACAAGCATAGCGCAGGGACCAGCTGGCATCCACCCTTGTATTTTGAAAGACTCTGCTACTGAACGTAAGCCTATCCTCGAACGTACGTCCATGCTTGAACGTCGCCCATACATGAAAATACGCACATGCTTGAACGTACGCCCATGCTTGTTTTTTTTTTTACTGCTTCTGCTTCCTGCTCTCGTCCTGTTGCTCTAAATTCTACTCTTCCAAAGTCCCCATATCTCTTCTCGACTCCTACTTCCTAAAACAACTTCTTATCTCACGGCTTTACCTTTAGTCGGTAATATATCTTTCCCATGGCCAGATCCACTGGCGATATCCTTTTCCTTTCTTACTCATGTCTGGCCATCCTCAGTCAGGGACTTTCGAGAATCCTCTATATATATATCCTAGCCCTTGATATATCACAGGCTTTTGACAAGATGTGCCATGAGGGGTCCGATCTCAAAGCTCCTCTTTCTTCCCTAATATCATTCCCTCACTCTGTTCTCTCATATCTGGCTCCATCTCTGGCCAGTCTATCTCCGTGAGCTGTCGATGGATCCTCCTCCTCCTCCTCTCCTCCTTTTCCTTAAGCAGCGACGTCCATCAGGTTCTTGCCCTGGCTTCTTTAGGTTCTCCTTTCTTTACATCGGTGTTTCTCTTTCTTCAACAGACAACCAAATGCACTCATACGCTCACGACTCAACAAATATTACTCCGCTTCTTCCATATCCTCTCCACCTCCCCTTGCTCCCGTTTCGTCTCAACTTTAAAATCAGCTCTGGACAGGATTTCCCAGCGGGGCAGCCACTACCAGTTAAGCATTATGATCCCAAAACCCAATTTCCTCCCATTTCTCTTTCCAAATCTCCTCGCAACTTTTCCATCAATCCCCTGACGGTTCTGAAATTCCACAGTTTCACAAAATAAACATATTTGGCGTCAAGTAATATCTAACCTACTTCAGTAACCCCCCACATTACACAGTAAGTGAAGCCTGTCTTTCTGAGACTGTGGGGAGTCCTGTTCAGATGCCTACACTTCTTTTCCTTTGAACAGTTGCTTCAATCATACAAAAAGAACCGAACTGTCTTTGTGAGGAGTACTGCTCTCACACCCGTTGGGGAGATTCTAGCTCTACATGTTAACTTGATGGGGTCGAGTGAATCACACTCTGACACAGTAGGTCTGCCAATCTGACCTCAAATCATGACCCACTTGCCTTACGCCACAGACAGGGTTTTCACACGAATAAGCGCAGGCAGCAGACCACTGGGTCCCTTCGAGGTTGTTTGTGATAAATGAAGATATCGAAACAGGAGAGAAACAGTGTTCAATTCTACATCTATGGAGGAGCAAATTAAGCCAGTCGTGGACTTGAAGCTATTTTTGTCATTCTTTTTTTTCGTTTTACGTATCTATGATATCACTTTCAACAATTCTTATTGGTACATCTAAGAGGCACCTTCAACGTTCCTACTGACGGGGATCTTCAACGTGTCCAGGTATAGAATTAGTAATTTCCAAAGAGGAAAATCTTTTAAGAGTTTCAAACAATAATATATTAGTAACATTTCTCCCTAGCAAGGAATTTGTAAATACGTGTAGTTTCTCTAATCCCTTTCGACGAACCCGTAAAAAATCAGAACCCCCCCAAAACTAAATCTATAGAGAAATATATGAAAATAATCAAATACGAATTACAAATGCAGTTCTTTCTAGTAAGGGCCGACGGCCATTGGCATGATCTCCCATTCCTGGAGGTGT
This sequence comes from Panulirus argus, assembly GCA_038088735.1. Taxonomy (NCBI): domain Eukaryota; kingdom Metazoa; phylum Arthropoda; class Malacostraca; order Decapoda; family Palinuridae; genus Panulirus; species Panulirus argus. The sequence goes on along the minus strand of JAYMFT010036888.1, from coordinate 2,178 downwards.
GGGTTCGACCTCCTCGCTCTTGGTACCAGGTATGTATTGCCAATTTCCTTCCCTCTCTCCCTAACCCCTTCTGAGCCACGTTGATTAAACCTGGACGTGTGGATGCTGGGGGAAGGGAGGTGGGAGGAGGCGAGGGGAACGGGAGAGCTCCCCGCCTGACCTTTACCGAGGGGAAACATTTTCAAAAAGACTTATGCAGTGGTAAACAGACGGGCCAGGAACACAGCAGGTGGAGAGAGGCAGACAGGATGGTCCGTGACGAGGCTGTCTGCTGGAGGACAGTACATAGGAAAGCCAGATGATAGAAGACCTAATGGTCTTTGACGAGGTGACCTGCTGGAGGACAGTACTTGGGAAAGCCAGATGACAGAAGACCTGATGGTCTATGACGAGGTGACCTGCTGGAGGACAGTACACGAGAAAGCCAGATTATAGAAGACCTGATGGATGATAGAACATGGGAAAGCCAGATAACAGAAGACCTGATGGTCTATGACGAGGTGACCTGCTGGATGATAGTACATGGGAAAGCCGGATAACAGAAGACCTGATGGTCTATGACGAGGTGACCTGCTGGATGATAGTACATGGGAAAGCCGGATAATAGAAGACCTGATGGTCTATGACGAGGTGACCTGCTGGAGGACAGTACATGGGAAAGCCAGATGACACAAGATGGCTCCGAAGGAACACCATGCAGTATTAAGTATTTTCTGACGTCAACTTAAGTTGCTTGCACTGCATGTACTTTTACTATACATTCCTTCCACTACAGTCGCCCTCTACTGCTACCATTCATTAAGTATACTCCTCACTGTGTCTACCACCTGATATTCCTGCCAATCTCTGCACACAATCTCCCACTATACCTAACTGCCACTGAACTTACCACTCACTACACCCAGCCTCCACTGCACCTACCATTTACCACATTCGCCACCCACTACACCTGTTCACTCCCTAACCACCACACCTTCCACCACCTCACCTATCGTTCGTCTACCACCTCATCCAACTAACTATATCTTCACCGCACCCACCACCCACTACAGCTAGCCCTACTGTCCATTACACCAATCCCCCTAAAATCACCACCCATTTCGTCAATCCCCCCTACAATTACCACCAATACAATTACACACGTTGCTTAATCCACCAACGCTTCCAATATCACTATCACGACCAACACCCACCACGAACCTAATCACCACCACATTGTCCCATCCAGTACATTTAACACTACACACACACACACACACACACACACGCACACACATCTCCAACATAACCTCCACCACCTCTCCAACCTAACCTCCACCACATAACAGATTCAACAACGTAACATTCAGAATCAAGGTCGACACTGTAACAAACTTCTCTCCCCCAACTGCTCAGACTTACTTCCCCCCTACCACAGACCACATCTGTAAACCCCGCCCGCCCTCGACTCCTCCGTGATCTGTTAATCACCAACGAAACCTCGCGGCTTCACATCATCACCCTGAACAAGATACACAGCTTCGAGAACTGTAACACGCAAGATACGTTAATGAAAATATATCAAACACTCGTATCTCAGACGTTGTCTTGTGCGTCTAGTCGAGTGAGGGGGGGGGGGGCAGAGAGAGAGAGAGAGAGGGAGAGAGAGAGAAGAAAAAAATTAATTTGGGAAATTACCTGGGCCATATTTATGGTGGTAATCTAAAGGCAATTAACAGAAGGCTGGCCATTCGATACAGCCAGCCTTGTTAAGGGCCGGCCGACGATTGCCAATAACGCCATGGTCGACGATTTGCCATCTGTCTCAATTCTACCAGTGGTCGCTGACCAGAGGAGGGAGGGAAGGAGGGAGGGAGGGAGGGAGGGAGGGAGGCAGCCAGGCAGCCCTCCAGCCCTCACCGAGCTGTACTCCCTCCCCACGGTCTCTGTCTAAAAGCGGTGAGGATAATAGAGAGGGAAGATTTTAAGGCACACCCCGGGAGTGAGGAGGACCCATGACGAGGAGGAGGACGAGGACGACGACTTCCGCAGACGGAACAGGTTAAGAGAGGAACAAGAGATGAAATAACATGCTAAGAGTGAACAAAAGATAAAAAGAAAAAATATTGAGAAAAAAAAGATATAAAAACATGTTGAGAGAACGGAAACAAAAGAAAACGGCTGAGGGAACAATATATA
>JAYMFT010036877.1:0-15765 GCA_038088735.1 Panulirus argus | reverse complement strand
AATATATATATATATATATATATATATATATATATATATATATATATATATATATATATATGCAGAATAGTATGGAATGGGTGATGCATACAGCTTGTTTCTAGGTATAATATAAGGCGTGAGATATATATGAATATGGAGGGTTACTTGGACCTGTCCCTTACCTCCCACATAACTAGATCAGTTGATTTGTTGTTCCACTGTTTACAGTGCTACTGTCATGGCTTCAGCCAAGATATACATATGTTTGTCATATATTAAAATTCCAGATATCTCATGACTCTTATTTGTTCCTCATGATTCTTTCAGAAATGGATGAGGGATGTGTATTGTGTGGTGTGGGTGCAATGGACTCCCAGTGCAATAACATACACAAATATGATGCCTCATACTCTTCCTGAAGAAAGATTGTAACATTTCTCAGTGGCCTAGCTGCTTCCTACCAGCAATGTGGTATTGTGCTCTTTCTATTTTGGCCCAAAACTGCAGTTCATTTTTTCACGTCAGAGGCTACAAGCTAAATCAAAAGTCTTCATCAATGACAGGTCCATACCAAAACATAAAAGAAGGGATAAACAGAAAATGAATAAGGATAGTCGATGACAGGTCTAAAACAAAACAAAAAAGAAGGGATGAACAAAAAATGAAATAAGGATAGAAGATGAGTTAAAAGCTTTTCAGAAAATGGAAAACCTGTCCTCTAAACTGGGGAAGGTCATTACATTTAAGAGATACATAAAAAAGTGAAAAGTTCAAATGCTTTTAGATGTAGGGAAAGTAAGATATGATAATGACCCACTCCTGAATTGACAGCAGCCAATAGTACTTATGTGAGACAGTAGCTTATTTAGTATTACAAGGTGTAGCTAATGGCAAGGGCATACAAGCATTCAGTTCTCAAGAGCAGAAATCATCAAAATAACTAAAATCCTTACAATTACAATTCCATAAATCATATTCTTACACAGAAATCTTAGGCAATCTTTTAATACACTTTATCTGTCAATCTAACTGTATCTCTTGACAAATGTTCCCACTTGGAACTCCCTCAAGGGAATGGCCATGGCAATAAAGTTTCCATAACTAGCAAACTTCAGTGCAGCTTCTTAGCCTTTAGTATCTCATCCTTAACTGGCTACTGGCAGAAGGCAACTCTAGCACAATGATTACAAAGGCTTCTACCAACTGTTCATACAGACTACTTCTACCTAATGACCCTGCCTAATGTTCCTGCCTACTATCTCTACCTAATGTTTCTACCTAATGCTCCTGCCTCAATGCTCTTACCTACTAATTCTCTCTATTGCTCCTAGCATTCTGCCAAAATGTAGGGTTAGCACATAGTGCTCACAACAGGAAAATCTAGAATTACAAAGAATGAGCGGTGCAAGTTGAGTGTTGTCAAGTGTTATGCATGACAAGGAGAGATTGTATGTTAGTGAACAGAATGTCAGTAGTCCATGTGTGGGAGGCAGAAAGAAAAGACGGTTATGCGGGTCAGAGTAGCGCAACTTGACAGCCACTGAAGTGCTGGTTCATTATGCAGCTGTCAATAACCCTCCCGATACCCAGGCGGATAGTACTGGTAAAATGCCTCCTAGGTCGTTGGCTGCCTAATGACTACTGTTCACCAATCTTAGTAAAATAATTTCTGCTCCAGTATCTGAAAAGACTTTCTCAGACATTCCATTGAATTCTGCTAAAAACAATGGCCTTGTTCAATCACAAATTGTTAGGTTCTGCTCATTATTTGCAATTTGTTCTTCTAACAACTTATACAAACTTGCTATACTTAAAAAACTTAGCTGTCTGTTGTGGATCCTACAGCTACGTTGGTGGACTTTGAAGCTTGTCAGGAACTTTCCATGGAGCTGTTGGGTAGATTAGGTGAATAGGTCATGAGAAAGTAGCTTGCATCTACAAAAGGATTCCTTTTTTATAGGCTTCCTTTGACTGGAGCAAGCTTGAAGCTGATTACATTCCTGTGTTATGTGGGTTTCGTTTGTGGATGGAACGGTATTTCTGACGAAATTGTGTGGTTGGGGTTGTGCAACAGCACTTGTGGGTTGTGGATATGGAAAAGCAGATTTATAGTGCCCAAGTTGCTTACAATGGACCATTGTGGTGTAAGTGTCTGGTGGTACATTTGGACGAGTATGTGCTCGAGCATAAATCTGCTGGTTTATTCGTTGCTCCTCCCTTGAACTGTCCTGGGGAATAACGAGAGAATGAGTTGGGTGAAGAACCAGAGGGAGTAGTATATGTTGTTTCATAACTTCAGGTGGGTTTCTATTGTTAACAACTATGACAGATGTCTTAAATAAGTAGGGTAAAGAACCAGGAGGAACATATACATTGTTTCATAAATCTAGATAGACTGATCAATAACATCTATGACAAGTGTCATATTTGCTTATCCCCTCAAGTACAAAGCTGGTTCTGTAAAGTGTGGTTTGCTGCACTTCACTCAGAGGTTCATTACTTTTACTATAAACACAGATTATTTTGCAGCTGGTAATAAGCATCTTGCTTTGCAGACATGAAATCTTAGCTCAACAGGATTTTCTATGAAGAGTATTACCACATATGCATGTACATACTAGGAAATACATACATCAGGAAACTGTAATGCAAAAAATTAGATATGATATTTGCTTTGAATTAATAAACCACTTCAATCACTTTATCACTGCTCAAGGTATAATTTACACACCTTCAGATATTTATTTATTGTTCTTCATACTACTTCAAGTTAATAGATCTATAAAAACATTAATAAAACATTTTCCTACAGTTTCAGTATTAACAAAGCTACTTTAGTTCACACATAAATTTTCACAACGTTCCCATTCCCTTGTAATCTCAACAAATAAAAAATTTTCCATAAATGTTAATGCTATTATCAGTAACTCAACCTAATTTTTTTTAACAGGCATCAAGAACAGATGAAAAATTACCTCAAGTGTATGCATCCAATCTACCTGTCATATGTAATGCACCAAAATCAGAGTCCAAAACCACAGACTATTCCATGGCCTAACCTGATAGTATCATAAGACCCGGGTTCAGCCAAATAATAGCTCATTGCTCTCTATACATGAAACTGATCCAGTTCATTCTGTTCAGCAAATACCTCTCACCTTCCAGAATTTCAGACCATGATAAAATAATGCCTCTTTCACTCAATCCATCTTTCTCCTCAGTTTTCTCTTTCCACTTTCTCCCTCCTCCTCTTGACATGTAGAGCCTCTTAGCTAGTCCTTCCTTGCTCAACCTCTCCTTAGGGTCCTTACCATTTCAGCACACCATAGTCAGTTTTCATCCTCATTCTATGCTTACTGCCATACCACTCACTTACAATGTTATTTCTAACAAGATCTACTAACCTTACAAGACATACTGTCCCCAGTTATTTCATTTCTAACACGTTAACCCTCTTCCGTTCTTTTGAATTAAGGGCCTAAAGCTCACACTCATATAACACCGATGGGATCACTATACCCTCAAGCATACCCATCATTGCCCTAACCAACACTCATCTCTTCTTCCAAACTTTCCTCAATGTAACCAAAACCTTAAACCCACCAACCCACCATATGACTCACTTCAGCCCCCATGGTTCCTGAAGCATTCCTCATCCTTCAGGTCATCCCCAGGAAGTTTTTAAACCAATTTGCCTCCCATGCCCCATCATCCTCAGCATACCATTGGCCTATCCCTTAATTTAAGACCCTTGCATTTTCTTCCCTCACCATCCTGTTCATAAAGAGATCAAACAACCACAATGACATCAAACATCCTTACGCAAACCCATCTTCACTGAGAACCACTTACCCTCCTTCCCATATCTGTCTAATATATAAATTAAGTTCTTAGTATTACTTTCAAATCAGTGATGAAACTGTGAAAATGACTACAGCCATAAATATTTTCATTGGGTATTAGAGGCACCCAGCAGCATGCTGCTAATCTGAGCACACTATACAGTAGCTTCATTATTTACTGCCTTGCATTCTTGTCTTAATGAATAAACTTTTTGACATACCTCAATCATATGTCTTATCAGCATTTCAATGCTATACATAGTAATCATTGTATATATTTGAGAGAGAGAAAAATAAACATACCATGAGGACAGTTTTTAACTGCAGCATGAACTTGATGGATTGTCATACAGTAATCCCTAATACTGACAGTTCAGCACTGAACTATGCACATAAAAATTTTTGTCTTAAAAAACCTACATGAGTTGTGAACTAAATACACAAGCAAATCATGTAATCATGTATTTTGCACATTTTCTTGTGGTAACATACAAGTTGCTGTGTATCTTGTTCAAACCCCAGTTCATAGTACAGTGAACATAGATATTATATCGATAATGTACATTATATTGCAATGCATGTGCAAATTAGTGTACAAAATTTTATGTACATTAATTCTATGATGTATACGCACATCACAGACCAAGCATATTATAATGTACGTGCATTTATATGTGAAAAGCCTGAAATTAGCAATAAATACTTCACATTAAATGACATGACAAAAAATTTAAAACAAACAAATTTATTGTTTGAAGTTGAGTCCATATATATATCTCAAACAAATAACACAGTTTACATATGAGACATGCTATACTTGTGAAAAATATCTGAAAGACAGAAATCATTAGGAAAACTTAGTAACTGCATCAATGTGAACATAGCATGTCAGAAAATGTATGTGGAACACTATTAGTCTTCCAGAATGAGGGAGTGAATTCATGGTAGTTAATTGGTTGACATACAACTAGAATCTCCCAATAAACTTAGTGGTACATTCTGAAATTATGAATGAGAAAAATTAAGTCTTGCCCAGAATGTCCAATTGGTAGAAGGGAGATACTAAATAGGTCTAAGAGTGGATATACTGTACTATTTTCAGTGGCAGTATGCTGCACTGTGTTCAAATTATAGCACTAGCTATATATAATTTGTCTAGTCAAAATATTGTCCTAAATGGTTAAATAATTCTTAGAGATATTACATACTCAAAAACTGCTATATTTGCTCTTAAGTAAATCTATTATCATAAATGAGTTAGTAAATATTAACAAGTAAAATAGTGCCAAAAATTCTTTGATGATTGTTCTGAAAAGTTCACTGTTTTGGATGGAATATCAACTGTTTCAGTCTATCTGTAGTACAAAATGGTGCACAAGCATTGTACATGACTTTTTTTTAGGCTGTATCAAATGTATAAAACATGGTACAACATAAACAGATAAAGCAGCAAATTTCATTTCATATTTCTCTGTTCATACTTCTTTTTCAGTCTTTTTATCACTTCAAGGAAAAGTATTAATTCACAATATACACTGAGCTTGGTACAGTGATAAATTTATTCTCCTTTATATTTATTTCTATCTAACTTATATGCTTTGCATGGTCCTCTCTGAAAAAATTATACATTTAAAATACAAAAAGCTGCAAAATAATCATTCATTAAAGCATCACATCTCTTTATCTCTGGGTCCAAATTTTTCAAAATCCTCACAACTTTTGTGACGATGAAAGTAAGTAAATATAGCCTGTGTGTAAGCATCAAAATTCTTCATTTGCATCTTTTCAGAATGTCACTTTATTATGTATACAAAAACAAATACCATTGTGTGTACTCATGAAACAATATTTTTCAAGTGTCTTTCACTAATGATGAAATGAATCTTTCCTTATAATTATCAGGTGTGGTATAAGTGGTGATGGTGTTGTTAAAAATGTTCAGGGATGCCAGACTTGGGTCTGAATGGCACGTCCATCTGGTACCATAGTAGAACTGCTGACCATACGCAAGTCTGGGGGCACAGTGGACCCATTACGGTAGATTCTTTGTAGATTATGTAGTGATGAGGAAGATACTGTGCGTTCCAATATCTGGGGATTGAAGGCATAATTAAAGTTGGCTAACAGCTATATAAAAAATATATTAGATAACATTTGAAGATACTGTAAAGGATGTATGACTACCAAACTTTTGAGTGAAAATATTTACCAATGTTCATCAAGAATTTTGTGAAAGTGTCCTTGTGGTTGAATATGCGCACAAGTGGTTATGTTTCTGCACTGTGTTAAACTTAGTTTATGGGCAGAGAAGCCGGAGTGTTATGAAGTCCAGCATTAGTGTCAGTCTAATCCCTTAATCATAATCAGGCAATTTACACATCTAACTTTCCACGATTAACACCAGATTTATGATGCTTTTCTGATATTTGCATTATTGAAAAATTCTGAGTTTCTTAATCCATTCAGTAACAAATACTAAAAGGTTGATAAGAAGCCATACCTGGCAAAAAACCTACCTGAGTAATCGAAAGGTTCTAGTTTGTAAAAAGAAAAAAACTAACCTTCAAAAGTATTAACAACATAGACATTAAGTAAGTGAAAAGAAGTTCTGACATTGCATGAGTCAGTTTTGGGATGGTGTTCTAAAGAACTACAACTTATCAAAATTCATACAATTTCTTATCAGAGTCTTTAGAAGTCATTCTGTATAAATAATAACAAAATAAGGGCTCTAGGCAACCATAAAATCAAAAGACAAAATTCTTATGGAAAATATATAAGAAATATAGTTAAAGCAGTCATCATCAAAGATGAAGTCTAACACGTCCTTTATTCTTTCTGGAATTCTAAATTGGAGAATCTCACTATAATCAGCATTTGAAGCATAATAACTGTTAATGTAATGACCCACACAACCATTTCTCACACCTTACACAAAATTTGTAGAGAGAACAATATATATATCCCTGTCATGATAAGTGCCCTAACTCTGATTTATGAGGGTATCATTAAACAAAAAGTATCTCTCTATTTAATGCTATTCTGTTTACTTTAGTGAGGGAGGAAAGCCAAAATAGAGGTTTACAGATGAGACCTTGATGCTACATTAATGGCTACAATACAACATTCTCTAAAGTCTCTCAGAGATGAAGACCAGGCAATAGTAACAGACAAAAGGATATCACCACTGGATCTTGCCTTGCAAAAGCCATACTGATGACTAAAGAGAAAATCATGAGATTCAAGATGTTTAAAGAAATAGGAATTGCAGAGGGAGTCAAAGACTTTGGGAACAGTTGAAATCAAAGCATAATATGGCAAGTGGAAGGGTTAGAATGATCACCATTCTTTGAGGTAGGTTGTACCAATGCATGTTTCTAAGAAGGAAAATATAAGGCTTTCAAACAGAAGCATAACAGGCAAGCAAGCACAGGCACAAGTTCAGAAGCAAACTTCTTCAAAACACAAGGATGGATGTCATGAGTTACACTGACTTTATAATTTGAGAAAACAAAATTACAATTGACAGTCTTATAGTTGCTGGACAAACACCAGTGATGTATTCATACAAATCCCACCGGTGGTATATGCCCCTCTTCCACAGAAAGTTTACTCAGTGATCAGATACAAATACTGACAGAGATCACACCAAGAGGTTATACATGACCCTGACAATGATGCCTTACCTCTCCCCAGTATTTCTCCCCAACAGCCTCCAAGTCACATACAGCATTGTTCATAGCTGCAGCAGGTAACCTGCCATTGGCTAGGTGTCGCGGTGTGGTGGTGCAGCTAAGTGGGGCTGACCTAGGGGCAGCAGCAGGGCAGGTGCCAGCATGCCTTACACTCTCCTGCCGAGTGACACCTGAACAATGGCCACCACCAAACTGGGGCACCTCAGCCAGGCTGATGTCATCTGTGTCATCATAATACACATTTCCACAACACAACTGATGAAAGGAAAAAGGCAGTACATTAATGTTGTCTTACTTACTCTAACTCTTACTCAAAACAAGCCCCAATCTAGCTGTTACTCATTCTGATCATTATTCAGACTAGCCCAAGCCAGTTGACCCCAGAGGGCAATTCATGAAGAACAAGCAGAAAGGCAACATAACACAGCAGCAGCTTTCAGCAGTTGGCATATATGTTCACACAATGTGAGGCAACAGTATATTTCAAATAAGAAAGAATTTTTTTATAATCATTATAAGTTATAGTAATCAAATATTTCTATTACTAATCTGTACTGTACAGAGAGGGGAGTTTTACACTAGCTGGGACCCATCTCTTGAATATTCCCTATTATCATACAACCTCTTAAATTTATGTATGCTGTCTGCATTCTGTTCCACTCATCCACCACTCTTATACTATAAAAGTATTTCTTTACATTAACATTAACAAACTTCTTATTCAATTTCATGCTGTGTCCTTTGGTTGCTCTATCCCTACATTTATTGAAGAACTTTTCACTGTCCACCTCATTAATCCCTTTAAAAACTTAATGGTTGTGATTAGCCCTCACTTTTCTCTCTTCCAAGGGGTAAATTTAAAGCATTCAGCCTTTCCTTGTAACTTGACTCTTGATTCTGCTACATATCACCTTTATTGTCCTCCTCTGGACCTTCTCTGTGAGTTTTCTTTCTACTTCTTTAGGTGGGGTGACCAAACCTGAGAACCATATTCTAGTTTTGGTCATATCTAGGATATGAATAGTTTGCTTCATATGTCCCTATCCATATACTTAAGAGCTATTCAGGTACTTGTCAGCAGACAGTTTGCCTCCCTCACTATTATCCTAGTAAGGGGTCAGCAGACAGTTTGCCTCCCTCACTATTATCCTAGTAAGGGACTCTAGTGGCAGATTAGGGGTGATGTTAACTCCCAAGTTCTTTTCACAAACAGAATCCTGAAGCTTATTTCCTGCAAGATAATAATCATACTGTGGCCGTCTTTTATTTTGTTCCATTCTCATTACACCTGCTGGGGCTATACTTCATCAACCATTTTTCTGACCAACTTTCGAGATTGTTTTGGAATCCTTGTCTGCTGATAAAATCCTCTTCACTTTTCACTTCACTCATGACCTTTGCATCACCTGCAAACATAATCAGACAAGATTTCATACCTTCAAGCAATTAACATAGATCAAGAGGAGTAATGGGCCCAGAACTGGACTCTGTAGCACTCCACTGGTCACCTGGACCCATTTGGAAAAGGCTCCTCAATATACATCCTTTGTTCTCAGTATAATAGGGTAAAACTTCACTCGATACTAGAAAATATCTGGATAATGCGGCAGGCTACAGCCACACTGTCCCACCCATTAATATCTGAATGATCCAGCAACCTGTAGGTGTACTGCTCCACTCATCAATACCCGGATGCTGCAGCTGGCTGCAGCTGTGCTATTCCACCAATCAATACCTTGATGATGCAACAGAATGCAACTGTCCTGTTTCACCCAAAAATACCCAGATGATGCAGCAGTCTGCAGCTATACTTCTCGACCCATCAATACCCGTATGATGCAGCTGGTTACACCTGAATTGTTCCACCCATCAATTCCCGGATGATGCAGCAGGCTGCAACTGTTCTGTTCCTCCCATAAATATCTGGATGATGCTGAAGGTAGCAGCTTTACTGTTCCACCCATCAATACCCGAATGATGCAGCAGTCTGCAGCTGTGCCGCTCAACCCATCAATACCCGGATGATGCAGCAGGTTGCAGCTGTACAGTTCCACCCACCAATACCTATATGATGCTGCAGTTGTACTGCTGAACCCATCAATACCTCAATGACGCAGCTGTACTGTTCCACTCATCAAAACTTAAGAAAATCATATCCTCTTTGATTCAGCATAACTTAAGGCAATGGTCTCCACCACACATCGCTACTAATAGCACTTAAGCATCAAACACACAATACACGATCTAGTTGATAAATCTCTTGACTGAGGTGAAGAACCTTAAGTCAGGCAAATAATGACATGTTAAATGAAACATTCTGTGAGTAACGATAACACAAGCATGAAATTCCGAGAACAGATGTAATATATCTATATTCAACATGAAACAAAAATGAATAAAAGATATTTTCTCTGAGCTGCAGGCTCTTTTTGTTGAAGTACTTATGTGTTGAAGTTAACAGGAATAGTCCCAGGATGTCATAAAGCATTTAAAAACGATCCTGAGTTTTCTGACAATGAATACTGGAAATGGACAGTCACAGCTAGACAGTCTTCCTTACATCGATACGCAAAACAAAGTTTCTCTCAGAGCAAAATGCTGATCATCCTCAGCTACATTACACTAACTGATCTTGTGATATAACAACTCTGGGCAGTTTTGGGAAAGACAGTTCCTGTGAATGCAACTGCTGAACTGGCTTGCGCAGCTCTTGACATTTGCCATAATCCCAACAGAACTATAGCTGGCTTCTCTCGATGCTCATCCTTTCTATACTCCCACGGTTACAAAACATGATGCAAGAGTAAAAAAAGAAAGTTTCAAGACATGATTCAGCAATACCTTTCTATCGCACCTAGTAATAAATACAACACATTGTAGCTCGTACCTCGCGGGTGGACGTACAACCAACAATACACTGCGAAACAGTCAATATACTTAGCCTTCTGGTTGGAGTACCATCAGTTAGGATACTCACTCTATTGTGGAGAGCCTCCTCAGTGGCCCGCCGCAGCGACGCCGACAGCAGCCAGTAGATGATGATGACCACCACGCCTCCAGACACACTCACCACCCATACCCCATAGTCCAGTCCACCAGGAATCTGCAATATGGAACATCTGTCATGTCAAACATACGACCCCACCCTACGTGCCTTAGTTTAGTTGCTATGGGCCTGCTGGATACATCGTCAGTTATCCAAGGAGCAACAGCAGTCCCTCCTTGACTGCATCATGTCGCAGATGACCACAATCTGCACCCGCCCTCTACCATACTGCTTATGGTAGGCCCAGCGAGTCTGTCACATAGATTTGAATTAACTGCTGGAGACACAACACTTCCTGCTTCTGGACAAACAAGATCAATCACTACTGGAAACTAATAAGTCAATACTGGACACATAAAACTAATTCGTATCGGACCAACTACACTGGTGACAATCCAACAGGGATTAGCTGAAATGAACAACAGTGACAGCTCAGCATAACACTGGTCACTGCCAAAAAGAACACGAGTCACAACTGGACACGACTGTGATAACTGCAAGACATAACTAGGCAGTGCAACACAAGCCGACCCCAACTAAACAAAATCAACCACATCTATCATAGTACAACCACATCAACAACCAAGCACAGGAATACGCAACCTTACACACATCTATGCAAACTTCCCGTGAGTGATAGTAGATTTCAGAACTGTAATTATATGTTGAGTAAAGGAAAAAATGAAGGTAAGTTTGACAACGAGCCAAGAACTCGGTTCAAATTCAGTAACTTTTTCTTTCTCCCTTCAAAATAAAATCAGTTTCTCGATAATTGAAACTAGTCTTCTGTAGGAAAAGTCAATAAGTCCAATATTAAGCTGAGACAGAGGGAGTAAATAATTAGCCATGACAAGAAGGCTCAAGATGGCAACCATGATGATGTTGATGAGCAAGGTAACTGAGTAAGACAGCTTTCTGTCTTACCCAGTCATCGTTTTAGACTATATTCCTGTGAGAGAGAAAAAAAATTGAGAGAATGTTATACAACTCCCTAAAATAACCTTCTCAAAACAGCTGATCACCTGTGATCATTCATACACACACCATTTGAATAAAACAGATTCAACAAAACCATAAATATACAAAGCTCAAGCTCCGTAGCTTACTTAAGGGAGCAATTTGTCACAGGTAGCCATAGGAGTACAGGGAGAGGTGTAGGGTGACGGGAGACTGACTGACTGACTGACCCTGGAGTTGGTGCAGGCGGCGATGATCTGCCTGAGCGTCCAGGGCGTGATGGTGATGATGAAGGAGAGCGACACCACCGCCATCACGCGGCAGCTCCTCATGCTCTCCTGACGGGCCGACGTCACTGCCTGCGCACGACCAACACTTTAGTCACCTTATAATATATATATATATATATATATATATATATATATATATATATATATACACACGTAAGAATATAGTGCATATGAACGCGCACTTTTATATAACACATAATACCCTCCGACAGTCAGAATTCGAACCCAGGACCTTTTGCGGGGTATTCGGGAACGCTAACCGTTAGGCTATATCACTGCCTATCGGTTAGCGTTCCCGAATATCACGAAAAAGGTCCTGGTTTCGAATCCTGGTAGTTGGAGGGTGTTATGTGATATATATACCATCTTAGCACGACACTGTGTTTCGTGATTTAAGTAACCTATGGGTCCCACCTGTTTTCCACCTGTGCGACACAATTGTTCTCCACCTGTGGCACCCACCTTCTCCATGAGCGCTCCGCCTAGAATCTCTGGGGTGGTGACGGTGGCACAGACCAGGCGCTGAAGGGACGTGGTCCGCGCCATGTGGAAGACGGTACCGTAGCAGTACATGGTCACCTGCAGGAACACATGACCAACGTTAGTAACCCCCCACCCCGGGGATACCAACAAACCCCAGACACACAGAGGACATTGTTGATAGTACTGACGCATGTACTTGTGAAGTACATGGGTGAAGTACATGGTAGGGAAATACATGGGAAAGTACAGCACTGAAAGGTGCAGAAGAAAATAATAGTAAGTAAATGGGAAGGGATAATAACAGGAGACCTGATGGTCCATAATGGGGTTATCCGTAAAAAAGAAATGTAAATATTGAGGTAGAAACGGGAGGGCAAAGCAGATGGCACTTCCATATCCACCTCTCCCTCCAGCTCAACTGCCGGCAGGAAAAAGATGTGAACAGTACATGGTATAGTACTCGGAAGGGAAGTATGTAATGGATGCGAACAATACAAAGTACTGTACTTGCTTAGGGAAGTATATAATGAAGTACACAAGAGGGAAGTACAGGTTAAGTACTCGGTAGGAAAGTACTGGGGAACTAAGAGCACAGAAGCAAATGATAGGAAAGTGTTTAGACGCGACGGGAATACACACACACACACACACATACCATGGTGGTAGGGAAGTAGACGGCACATGCGACCATGATCATCTTGGCGTTCAGGGTGTGGTAGGGCTCGCAGGCGTGGCTGGAGATGTGGTTGAAGTAGAAGTGTGGCGTGGGTAGATAGACGGCAGCGTGGAGTCCCATACACGCCAGCCAGGACACCAGCACCACCACCACACACACCTGCAGTACGTATGATATATATATATATATATATATATATATATATATATATATATATATATATATATATATATATATATATATATATATACTCAAAACACAAACAAGAAGAGTGACTATATATCATCATAACATTACTACAGTAAATACATTTATCGAAAATGTACAGTCGACAAAAGAAGTATCCGTGCAGTTGCAGCGCTTTCCATTTTGAAACACAATACGAAGAGTTCTGATATATTCTCATGGGTATCGTCATGTACTGATATGCCTGCTCTCCTTATCTGGCAAGGACATTACACAAGATAGGAGAGCTATTGGGTACGGTTAGAGATGCGAAGGAACTTACGGAAAACATTCTTGTGTTTGTTAGCAAATGTGTAAAAAGAAAAGGACAATAAAAAAAATGAAGTTATATTCGTGTAATCATTACATTTCATTCGCGTTTCATGTGAAGACTATTATTTCTGCGGTCCATCCTCTGTAATGCTTGTTGGCGAATGGAACGGCCGCAATAGCTATGTATGGCTTTAAATTTTCATTCGACTCAACACGTTTCGAATAAGATTCGTATCTTATCAACAGTATTGATCATCCATGCTCCAAAGTCCCATAAGTAAATCAAAATTTGCATTTATTGGGTTGATAATTCTCTCACGATCAAAATAATGAAGTCCAGGTAATCAGCATATTTTTGTCTACATCTTGAAATATATCCACGGTAAAAGTACTCGATTTTCTAACGATATCAATCAACCCTTTCAATTTCTTATCGTTTTCTTTCACAGCCGCATAATATTTGGTAAAGGGCATCTCATCCCAATGGCCTCTAGGAAAAGATAGGTGAAGCTTTGACAAGGTTTTGCTGATTGCAAATTAACACTGTTGAATAAAAGAAAGCAAAAAATAGTCGTAATCAGACCCCTAAAAATTTTTCGTCTCTCATGAAGAAAAAAGCTATGTTTATAGTTTCGAAAGACTCTATTATGCTCTGGTTAGAATCATGGCACCATCCAAACTACGGTGCGTGGTGAGGTGCAGCAGTCCGCTCCACTCTCCTGTCTCTGCCACAGATAAGGTCATAACCTCAGGACATTGCTACTGTCCCCCAGCAGATAACCTGGTCATGGACCATCAGATCTGTTATCTGTTCCTCCCTCAGGTCTCCCCTCATCTGTCCTTCCCATGTACTATCAAGTTGCCTTCCTTGGCCCAGGTTGCCTCAGCCACGCGTAATTGCTGTATGTCACATAACACGTGATATGCGACTTACACTAGATTTTCCTGCGGTGAGCGTTACGTGCTAGCCTAGAATAATGTCTGTTTTCCCCCCTTTCTCAGTTCTCTCTATATTTCAATTAGGGCCCGGCCTTGATGTGGACTTTAGTCCGTGACTGGAGCCTTCAGCATAAAAGAAAAAAAAATCGTCAGGTCAGGGGTTGGTTTAACATTGTAATCCATGAGAAAATGTATCCACTCCATCCACGCGACAGTGATGTGCCTAAGGAAACAGAACAACCGGTTTGAATTGTCCTCTCACATTTGTGGTACTGTGTAACAATTTGACGTGTATGTACACACGTCATCTAATCAGTAAGCCAACCTTCGGAATTCAGGTCATTGGTTGGGTCGGTTTAGTAATCTGGACTTACAGGTTCATGAGGGCCGGCAGCATCGAGTTACAGAGACCAGCTGGGAAAAAATCTTGAGACACCTTCTTCAGGTGTACGAGACATTACTCAGACCACATAACATTCTCACTGTGTACTGTATACGTAAGGGAATCTCGTCCTGATTCTGTCCATGTTCACCATGGACTCGAGAGCGTTTCTCTCAGGAGACAGCTTTTAAGGTGCAACAGGAGGTTAACTTGACCCCTGCGAGGAGATGAGAGGGGGGTTCTTTCTCAACCCTGGCTTTTATCATTTCCTATATTGATAACAGAGGTTTGGATGCGGACCAGCAACTCTCATACCTGTTGAGAAACAAATCTTCTTATCACGGAATGTCAAAAACATAGATACTCTCTGGGTCCGTGTGATCACGGCATAATACACAGCAAGGGATCACAGGACATACGTTCTAAGGTCAGCCGGTGGGCACCTAAAAGGTGTTTGGAACCCTCCCTCCCCGCAGACGTTGGGGGAGGGAGTTGTGGAATAGACAAGAAAACAGGAAGGAATGAAATAGAAGATGAACTGGTCCAGAAGACTCAGGCGCGCCTTCAACTAGAAGAGGAGCTGTAGGTGTTGAGTGAGGGGGCCATCAAGGTGTCGCTGATAGAAGAAGGGGGACTTTACGTATTGTCGGTGCGATTGTGTTACTGTCTGGGTGTTGCAAGTGTTGCCTGCCCTCCTGCCAGAATCTCTCCTCCACTGCTTGACGTGATTGAGATAATATAAGATTTTTTACATTAAAGAAAGATACGGTGCGCTATCACCTTTTCATTATCAGTCGTTAATGTACTTAGATATCTGTTGGAATGCAAAATATATATATATATATATATATATATATATATATATATATATAAACACCACTAGAAAAAGGAAACGCGAGAATTCTGCGCACTTTCGTGTATTACCACATTTTTAGGGGACTAGTAACTACTCCTCTGAAGAAGTGGAAATACTCT
>JAYMFT010036866.1:0-15766 GCA_038088735.1 Panulirus argus | reverse complement strand
TCTTCGTCTGTTTCCTGGCGCTACCTCGCTGATGCGGGAAACAGCGATCAAGTATAATAAATAAATAAATAAAATAATAATAAAAAAACATTGGGATGACAAAAATTTTTTCTTACCTCCATAACTTCCAGTTCAGCATCCTTGATGGCTGTCACTATGGTGGAGATGGCCATCTTTAAGTCTTCCACTTGGGATTTCAGGCTAACTTTTGTCTCCTGGCACCCTTGCAATTTAATTTTGACCTCTCCTATCCGTTCCAGTTCCTAAAATAAAAGGAAAAATCTATTAAGTCTTTGCTATGGAGTGACAACATAGGTCCACCAAAAATAACGTGCATACGTTATAGATTGTCAAGTCACACAATGACCTTAAAATAATAATGCCTCATAAAGTTAATCAAGAACATTCTCAACACTGACTCCTGTCAATATAAGAGTTTGAGGTGAAGCAATATCTGAATCTTGCATACCAATGTATAAGCAGATAATTTTGTCGATCAAACACACACTGTCTCCCAAATCAAGGAAAAAATATGTTCGTTATATCTATTCAATTCTAGAGATACCAGAATCTGAGTGATATATTTACTGGAGCAGTGGGATTAAAGTATACATTAGATAGTTCTGCTTTTTGTATAGTAACTGGCAGAGCATGAAGGCTCATCAAGTAAAGACTAGTGGATTCTCTTCAAATATGTAAGTCCTAGTGACTTGGTTAATTCAAAAGCAAAATATTCTGGTCAAACAAACACAGTAATTCCGGTGCTAACCTGTTCCTCACGAATCTGGTTTTCTGCATCTTCCATTTTCAGTTGCCTGATCTCCCCCTTTAACTTCTCAATATTTTCACATAACCTCACCTTGGCTTCATGCTTAATGGCTACCTGTGAAAAAATTTATTTCATCTGACTGCAAGATTATCTTTTGGTATTGTGACTTAAATCAAGAAATCCTACTCCTATTAAATTGATAAACCAATTATAAAGTTTGATATTCTAATATTTTTACTAAAAAAAACATCAAAGGTTCATATGAAATATACATAATGAGAGATTATAAGAGATATAAACTCAATGAATACCACTTGAGTCAAGAACCTCCAGTCATCCAAGGGTAAGAACTAGACACCTTTGCTTGATAAATAACTATTTTCTGTTGAAGAATGTTGGGTTACTTCTAATTCTGCTCTCTTTCAGTGCTGTTTGCAGGGCCTCTAAAGAGAGTTGTCTCAGCACTTTATCTCATCAAAATTGTAAGGATATTGGACAGGCATGTCTCACACCACAATATCCCATTATCAATATACCTTCTCACTCATCAAGTAACAGCCCTTAATATAGCAGAAAAAGGGAATAAATATCCTCTAAAGATAATCCCATGCTAATTAAAAGGATCTGTATAAGTGATTTCAGAGATAATGTACATGATCCAACCCACAAAAAGAGGGAAGTGTTTATCATGATAAAAAGATAATACTTTCTCTGATTTATGGTTTATTAGCAACAATTCACATTTGAAAGAGTTGGGTACTTGCCTTCCTAGAAGTATCTATGACAAGATTTAGCTCGAGTTATCACATGCAAGAGTTCATACGTGTAACATATCTACAAAAAAATATTTTCATATCTTAAAAGAATAAATCAATCTTTCCATCATACATGTTAGGATACTTCAAAGTATTCTTTTATTCATCAAGCAATTCACTATGATGTCATGGCAAAATATTCATTCTCTCTGCTGAAGTCATTTACACAATGAGCCTGATGTACCTTTCCAGGCTTGGAAAACTGCCCTTCTCTCACTCTCATTTACCTTTCTTTACTTGCTCATGTGCTTACAGGTAATATGACAAGGGAAAGAAAGGTTATAAATAGGTTTGCATAAATTCTGGACATGTTTGGCTCATGTTCTTTCAATTCCAGCAAAAGAAGGGGTCAAACCAGCCAAGTCCAGCAAAACTATACTTGACATCTAAGAAAGCAATACTGGAAGAAATCACTAACCATACAAGGCCAAACACTCACCTGTTCCTCTATGCTGTTTACGTGTTCTATGTGTTCATTACAAGCATACACAAATTCTAGCAGCAGTGAAAAAAATCTTCTTGTTCTCTTCGGTTCTGACAAAATAAAAAATTAGCAAATAATTATAAACTGATATGATTCTAAAGAAAAGCAGAGAATTAGTTATATCTCCTAATATATGTAATTATCAAACTTAAACATAATCACCATAAGTCAGATGCCGTAAGCAGGGCACTTTCTATATATTTCTATGGTACAAACATGAACCTGACTTACAGAAGAAAAATATTGGAAATTTTTTGCTTTGAAGTATCTCAAAAGTAACATCAGTGGCTAATAAAACCACAACAATGGAGTTGTTACGGTTACCAGAACACTATTCCACTTGCAGCAATCACTATGGAATGTTAATTTATGCTAAGCTAGACTAACTATGGCTAGGTTTCTTAGGCTGATATTGCATGTCTTTGTAAAACAAATAATCATGAAAAGAAACATTACCAGCTCACAAAACCTAACCGAGGTTACTGTACCCTCTCAATATTTACAGTGATCACTGCAAGTGGTACAAAGTACTACTAAACATAATGATCCAATTTTTCCTGATATTTTCATTGCATTCTCACAGTAACTAATTATCAAAATATCTGAACATACATACTAGGATCATACACTTATGGACAAAGGGTCTGAAGGCCATCTTATGCCCCACTCCCCAAAAAAAATCCTAATTTAGAAATTCTGTGGTGCAATGATCTTGGCTGAAGGCCTGACTCTGAGAGCTTACCTCGAAGGATTGAAATGGATGGAAAAAGTAACAACACTGAATTATTTGGTTAGTCATTAACTTAAATCTGAAAAGAACCAACCATAATCCATGGTATGCATTCTAAAAAGAGAATATGTAAATGGTTGAATATCATGGAGATATAATGTTATAATCCTGTCAACAAAGGTCATTAAAACTTCATTATCCAATCAATGGATGGGGCTCAAATTTCCTTCAATCCTAAACACCTTCTCCCCTTCGTACAAAAGAAAGGGGGGTTGGGCATGACTTACACAAGCAAATCAAATCATAAAAACAGATGAGAGCCAACTTCTCCGTATAGATGGAAAAGCTCTGTTATTTTACACCCAACTGCCTCCCATGTTAGTATTAACATCAAACAGCAGTCTCATCTGCATAATCCACATTATCATCTGTACCATCCCAAAACCAGGGCCTATTCTTACAGAATATGCCTCAAAAACCAATATAAACTCACGTACAAGTGTCTAATATGACATTTTTGAAGCAGCATGGAGGCCTATGCAAAATCCTCTAGGAACTCCTTAATAATTCCCTTTATGTAAACAGTTCCTTAAAATCTGCCGTAACAGTGAAGACTTGCAGCAGCACTCAGGAAAAAATCTTGCTTAAATTACAAATAATCTAATACCATATTCACAACTAAATAGCTTAAATACCTCATGTGTTTAAACAGCACAATACACACTCTTGGCCCTAAGCAGGTAATGTGTTTAATCAATTCATGCTCAGACACTTCTTCCAGAATGCCTAGAAAAACTGAACATGAATTATAATCAATTACAGTAAGGGAGAATATATTCTAATCGTATACTGCATCTAACCAAATAAACTTTCATCAACCAACATTCACATGGACAAGATGACAATATACAGAATCCTAAGTTGATAAAAGTCTTAGGAAAAATGATTTCAAAACCGATTCTACGAAAGGTCAAAAATAAGTAAGAAAGCTCTTAAGGAATTAAAATCAAAATAAATGCAACAGGTAATATGGATCTGATAGGGATAACAGAACACACCCAACACTTTACATCCCTTTCTCTTCTTTTATACCTGTTCACTGTTTCATGCTTAGGTGATGTTGCATTAGGGGATAGATGACATTTTGCCTTAGAAGAAAAATCATTTTGGCAAATTCCTTAGTTCCCACTTTTAGAAAGTGATAAAACATGAAGGAAGGATTTCTAGCCCTATGTACTCGCCTTCATTGTCATCCTCTATAACATGCAATACGTACATGGGTAAAATTTCTCGTTATCCCTAGTAATACTGAGACATACTCATTTATGTAATCTACACACTGCTATAAGATTTGTGAAGCTCTAAACAGGAAAATTATTTCATAAATGTTTTGCAAGAGGTAAATAGAAACTTGTTGCTTAGGGATCAGAATGCTATCTGGTCATGAAGATCACTTACATTTTCAAATAACATAGCAATTAACTTACTTGGGTCAAAGAGGTCAGCTGGGATGAAGGAATCATCATCATATACAGTCTTGAAGAACCACTTTATGACTTTGGCAAGAGCAATTTTCCTCATCACATCACGATAAGCATCTGGGTGTTGCTGAACCGAGTCACAGATGTCAAATGGGAGCTGTGGGAAAGAAGAGATGTAGTTTAGGTTAAACCATTCATAATAAGATAGTGATACTAATTTCATGAGGAAAGCAAGTATCAGGATACTAAAGGAAAATATATCATTACTTACTCCATCCTCGTACTATGCCCAGTGTTCTAGTAGATCAAGGACCACCACACTTATGAAAGAGCTTCTTGCCTGTTTCACTCTTCATACTAGTGGGACCATTTAACTCTACCTCTATCCAGACCAGGGAAAAATGGGGGAGGGATCTCTTAAGACAGGCGGGGCCTCTGAGAGGAAGGTGCAGGTGTACATTATACCTGGGCCTGGGTGTCCAAAAGGGGGCCCGGGCATTTCCTAGGATCTCAGAAAACACATAAAATGAACAAAGCACTCCATTCCACCCCTCTCTCATCTTCCATACCCTTTTTGGCCTTACAGCTTATGGCATAAAACCATATTGGATAAAAACAGGATGAATAATGGAGAAGGGAAGGGGGCCCAAAAGAAACTTTGTAAAATCTGATAAAATTCCTCTCAGGGGCCCTGCAGACTGGCAAACTTAACACAATATGAAATATTTAATAATAAATACTATGAGCCATTTAAACCCAGTATGTAATACACATAAAACTTTGGCATGATTCTAGGCATCTTTATCTAGGTGCATTCTAGTCATTTAAACCCTGTATATATTCTATGAACTAGCAGGGTTGGGTGACTCGAGAGGCTTGAGAGTTTTATGTAGGCTAATAAGAGCTGTGACATATGGTTTCTATGTATCCCTTTGCAAAAAACATGGGCCGAATAAGACATGGGTAGTAAATTTACGTATATATGTCTCCTCCAAACTTTCGTGGAGAGCTCATCTATGTTCCAAATTCCAAACTATTAGGCTAATTGCACTTTCCTGAACACTTTTCCTTTATCTAATCTCCTTGACAATAAAACTTTGAATTCTCTTGTAAAGCATTGTATCATACTATGATTCTACAGCTACATGCAAGTTCAAAACAATTTAGAGAACTTACCTGATGAATCTGTTCTAAATTTGCTCCACAGTCACGGAGAAAATGCACATAGATCTTCTGCACAAAGTTTGGTTTGAGCTGCTTAATGTCATTGACTGTGAACTTAAACTCAAACATGGCACCCATTATATTGACAAAATCCTCATCTGAATAGATTTGGTCAGACATCTTGTCAAATCCTGAAAAATCACCCAAGAAAATGTTTAGCTTCTCAGACGACTGAAGGATTAGAATAAAAGGTAAGCAGTGCAACTGTATACCTATTACAAGACAAGTACCATGATATGAAAAAGTTATATGTGTTTCAAAACACAGAAAATATTTTGTCTCCTGAAATGAAACTATATGCAAGATCTTTCTAAAATTAAATTATTAATTCAACAGCTAAACTAAAGAATTATCCAAAGCTGTTTCCCACATTCTCCAAAAACTGGTATATATATTCAATTTTTTCCCTTATTTGCATCACTTCAATTTCCCCATGACTCTCCCACTCATTTCAAAAGATGGATTTCTTTACTGCAAGTTTATCAAAAAGGAAATATGGAAGATTTTATGCTTGTCACATACTTTTGGCTTTATATTTAACTATCCTTATTAAGTTGAATGTAACAGAAATTAATAAAATTTGCAGCCTTTCTCCCCAAAAAATAGTTCATGCTTTCGTGTGATTTCAAGGTGTTTCTAAAATCATATTTGTAAATTTCAAGGTCTTAGTACTATAACTTGAATGAAAAAAAAAAAAAAAAAAAAAAAAATCTTCAACATAACAGCCAATCAAAAATTTTCTGGAACTGCCCTAAAATTATGGTGCTGTAAAATGTTTAAAAGTTTAGAGAGAGAGAAATTTACATGTATGTGGTATACAAGGGGCAATGTGCTGTCAGTGGGCCAAAAGAAAGTATATGAAACAGTCAGAGAAAACTATGGAAAGGACTGTGTGGCTTAGCTGTGGATAACGAGCTCTAGTTATGGTGTTATACTTGACAGCTAAAGAGTGGATGTGAGAAAATGAGGCCATTCTTCATCTGTTCCTGGCACTACATCACAATACGGAAAATGGCAAACAAGCATGATATACATATATGTGTACGTATTAATATATTTACAAATATCCCAGGACCCCTTTCCAAGAAAAAAAAAAAAAAAGAGTTGTGGTGTTTCATAAGAACACTTTCCAGGAGCTCCTGAAATGAAACATGATTATTTCATTAGTTATTAGTGAAAATCACTGAAACAGTTAGATGCAGTATATTCATCTTTACTTTTGAGGGATTAAAAGGGCTAAAATAATTGTAAGAATATGTCAATCACCATCATTGTCGATTACTTTCATAAGATAAAATACCTCAAGGGAAGGACAGCCCATGTCGCCCCCTATGGATACGGCCATAATTCTACAATTCGGTTGCCAAGAGAAGCTAGGTGGGGGTTTCATACATTCAGCTAATCACTACAAGTACTCTACCTACTTTTGCATTTATCAAACCCACACCTACCTTGATCTCAATTTTCTTCCATCACTGTATATGAAATGTTTTCTGTTTATTAAGCCGACAAGTCATTAGGACTATAAACGCTGATTCTATTTATTATATGTAAGTCTTTTTAGCTTTGCACTGAAACCAACTTTGGGATATGGTTATTTACGTTCTAAGTGCTACATATGTGGCCTGTCATAATTACAATAATAACTAAAGGGCATGATCTGGAGCATTATATGCTATTAAATAAAATCAAATATGTCGATAAGGGTTTTATGTTATCAAGGGTAATATCAGTTCAATCTATGTTAAAATAGTACATCTGTAAAATAACAAAACCAATAAAGCTTCATCTTACCTCACTAGTAGCCATAATGATGGCTAAAGTATGCAACAATGTATTTCTCTCCTGCTGAAATTATGCTGTGTCCTCTGTTTGTTGACATGTAAGTAGTGCATTTTCATGAGAGCGACTGGTATATTAATAATCAAGATAAACCTTGACTATGAGGGAGTACGGAGAGGTTTTCATCGGTTTTGCTCATTTTATCTTGTGTACTACCCATCCGTCACCGTATCTATTATAAAATATGATACTCCATATGGCCGGTATATATCTAAATAAGATTTTAACAACCTTCAGCACGCCTGAGGTGCTTGCACTGATGATAACCAAGCAAATAAATCTGTCCATTAACAATACACAACGTTTAAATGTATAACTATTTACTGCATAATGTCACTACAAATTCTATATATTTTTCGTCTCTCACTAGCGCTGTATCTCAACTAGTTGTACAAGTTAACATTACCTAATAATCGATTCTGGAGGCTCGGTCCTTGGTAAATTCAATCCTATGGAGCGGATGACCCTCTCTAACTCGATCTGTCAGACAAATTTGTAAACATGTCTCTGTTTGAAACTACCTCCAGAGTCAAATTAAAATTATTAACTATCTACTTGGCTTTAAATAATTAATTATTTGTATAAAAATAGCTGCATAAAATTAGTTCTATGATTGAATTTTAAAGTAATAATGCTATTATAACGGTAAAATAAAAATAATTTGGCGCTCGATTGACTATCAGAGGAAACGCGGGGTTATCATGTAGACTTTGAATTGAATTTTCTTCATTGCTTACACGAAAGTATGAGTTGTGTCGTTTACAGTTTCATAATATCTAAAGATGTAGTAGCTGAAAAATCTACTAAACGTTATTTTTCTGCGAACTTGTACTTTATAATTAAGAACTCTCGATGCCTTTTGTCATACGATCGATGCAGTGTGGCATAGAACGTTCATGCTGAAAATTATCGGTTAATACCCTTATTTCCTCGTGATTAATTCCAATTTTCAGTAATGATTTATCTTAAACCATATCTAATTAGAAATATCGCCAAACACACACCTCAAAAGAGGGTCCGATGAGAACGGTCACCTTATACTACCCAAACAGGTAAATACAGAAACAGGATACGTATGCATATCTCCATTTCTCCTTTATACTCGTTCACCATTTCCCACAGAAGTGTCAGGAACAAGTGACCGAGTATTAGAGTTAAAATCCTTACTTATTTCTCTCACTAGGCTTCACCAGATGTCATCGAAACAAGTTACATCAGCGGATGTCATCGAAACAAGTTACATCAGCGAAAGACAAACAGATTGCGCCACCACTGTCTGTATACCATGCACAGTAATATGACCTCGCTTCATGAAGGTCAGACATGCACTGGGGTAGGAATAGCACTAGCTTATCTTGTGTACTTTACAAAGGTTCTCAAGACTTTAAATATCGCATGCAACTTTACGTTAACACTGAATACTCGTGTAAGTCCAGAGACCAATCAGTCAACACCCCGTTTGCCCAGGGTTTTCAACCATTGCACTCGTTCACTGTGTATTTCTAAGCATCACATTGCTTCTCAGGCCATCTAGAGACACTCTACGTAATAGAGACGTTATACACCTGGACAGAGCCTTCACGAGCAGAGTCAAGCTCCTGTCCAGGGGCCACATGTATATCAGTGACAAATACTATTTTCCAGAAAGTTGCTTCGACCGAAGAGATAATCCTACTCCGTTCAGTTCAGTTTCAATAGTTTATTCCTTGACAGAGGAGTCGGGATCCTTGTGCTGTCACTAGGTAACCCTTGTACAATAATACCAAGAAGCATCTGGCAAGTGTCGCGAGTACATTTAAATATAACAAAGGGGCTTACTAAAGCCTATGAAAGTTAGGGTATTCCTTCAACACATCATTTTGTACACAATGGATAATACTACTCGACATTTTTTTCCGTTGATTTTGGTCGTTGTCTGCCTCACCCATAGTGCTAACAGATGATCATCAGATTCTTATAAATAATAATACTCGTCTTTATTGTAGACAGTTCTAGTGTGGACTGTTTTCTACATCTTTAATTCCTGCGTACGTGGTAAGAGCGATTCTACTAGATGCGAGGCTTTTATATGATACATTTCTACTTAGTCTTTGAGTACGATGGTGAAATCCTCTATACACGACTGTACGACCCTTGAGCATGACGGTACGACCCTTGAGTATGACGGCACGAACCTTAAGCGTGACGGTACGACTCGAGAACGATGATACGACCCTTGAGCACGACGGTACGACTCTTGAGAACGATGATACGACCCTTGGCCACGACGGTACGACTCTTGAGAACGATGATACGACCCTTGAGCACGATGATATGACCCTTGAGCACGACGGTACGACTCTTGAGAACGATGATACGACCCTTGAGCACGACGATGCGACTCTTGAGAACGATGATACGACCCTTGAGCATGACGGCACGACCCTTGAGCACGACGGTAGGACTCTTGAGAACGATGATACGACCCTTGAGCATGACGGTACCACAGTTTCATGTGGAACGACCTTTCATCTCAGGGTCAGGTCAAAGGCCAGACCATCATACCAATGGATGTGTTCACGTGGTACCCACTTGCCGTGTCAGTGCTTTGGTTGGTACCCCCTACCGTATACTTCTTTGCTTGGTACATACCCCTGTCATGCCAATGTGTGCTTGGTACCCCTGTCATGCAAGTGCTTGGTTTGGTACCCCTGCCAAGATAGCGTTTGGCATGCCAGAATTTGTTCACAAAATTTTATATAACGTTCTTCATCTTGAGCAACTGAAATCTCATAACAATGTAAGAACTTACACACAAATTGCTGTATGCAATTCTTTTGAATTCTATTTTTGTAAATCAATCATTAAAAAAAATCATTTGTAAATTAGTTATTCTTATTTTACAGCCTAGCATTCAAAACTCGTAATTCGACAAACACATTCATCATCAAGGTTGTAAATGTAAACTAAGAGTAACCAAAGTTTTCTTAAACTAATGTACTGAAAGGTTTAATAAATAAACGGTAAATAATAAATCATCTATTTGGGTTTACAACTCATCTTGGTAGTTCTTGGGCTCGTGTGTGTGTGTGTGTGTGTGCATGAATTCTGCCACTGTACAGTGGTTTAAAGTTGCCCCACTCACTCACGAGGCTGACACTGTTAGCCAAGAATCTACACTAACACTACGACTACAGGGGGACTATCTAATACTACTCCTGTATCCGTGCCAGATGTCTCTTGTGTGAACGGAAGCATCACAGCATTTCGTGGGGGAGTGTCTTATCCTTATAACACTTGAGCACGACGGTTCGACCCTTGGGTATGATGGCGTAACCTTCAAGGGTTTGGTTTAAGGCCGGGGCCATCATGCCTAAGGGTCGCTACCCTTGTGCTGAAGGAGTCGGGTTTGAGAGGTTTATATACAGTCTCAGGAGCCAAGATGGTGTATCTGTGGTCTTGTAAGTCTACACTGTCATTACTCAAGGGATCTGAACGGTAATTGTTTTGTGATGTAGTCTCTCGTCTCATTCCTCGTGTAGGGGTATAGTCAAAAGGCGTGAGGTGGAACGTAAAGCCACCAAAAGGAGCTTGATGTACGCACTATATACAGCCAGGAGATGCACTACCTTCTGCGTGGCCAGAAGTGTTCCCCCAGCAGGAAGGAGGGCTATGGTGACCGTAGAAGCGATTGGAGAACATAGCAAGGCAAAGGGTCGTCTCAGTGATCACATGGGGCCGCTCCTCCTTAGGGCAGACTGTAGGCGTAACTCGAGCGAGTGTTTCCAAAAGATCGAGTCCACTACAATGACGTGAGACAGTTTTGTCAAACTGTTGTGACCAACAGGAGGAGAATTGGGGGGCGTGTCTCCCGAAGGAGTAGCTTGCAGAACAACGACCTCTATCCTGAGGGAGTAGGCAGCCGAAAGACGACGTCTAGTATCCTGCAGAAGTAGTTATCAGTAGGTCGACGTCCTGTACCCTGCAGAAGTAGTCATCAGCAGGACAACGTTCTCTATCCTGAAGGAGTAACTTGCAGAAGGACGACCTCCTCAGCCCAGGAGTGGCTAGCAGAAGACCCAGTCCTGGTGCTCGGGGGGCCGACACACACGGGGACACGGCAGGACGCCTGGTAACTCGTGGTTCCGGGTCGGGCCCCATCCGACGAAGTAACGACCCTGTCGACGCGTCGGGAACGGCACCGACCGGTGACGCGACCGGAAGTGTGGGTTGGCGCAGAAGTAGCTGTCGTGCGCCAGCTGTAGGGGGACGAGAGAAAAAAAAAAGAGTATTTCAGACTCGTTACATGAGTAGTACAAGGGACTGGTAACTGTGATGGCAGAGCAAAATATATCCAACAGTGTGTCTGATAAAGAAATCTTAACATCTAAGGTAAGACATATATCTATGTAACCTTGTTTAAATATATGGATTTGTCATTGTATCTACCAATACCTCTTTCTCAGGACACCACCCACTGCTAGTGCATGTGCATTACTTTCCAATCCGACATAAGACCATAGGATCATCATGGATTCTTTTTTTTTTATGTTAGCTGAGACGGCACGGGCAGCTGAGGCCCTAATCAAGGCCATCCCATTAACACTGTATATATATATATATATATATATATATATATATATACCCTAGCCTGAGCCAGGTACCCATTTTATCGACCAGTCCCGAGGGGTGGATGAACAGTTCGACCCTGGGCGGGCGGCCCGTGAATGCGTCACGGTCAGCAACGCTGGCCGATACACCACGGGAGTTTATGGACGATTCAATAAACTTGTTCAGTATGCTTCATTTTTACCACTAAATAATACATCATTATTGAACTGTACATGGAGATACACCACTGTAACAGATACAGCCTCATCAAAAGTATCGAACCGTTATTGATAAGGCTTTAAGAAGCAGTATATTCATTTGTAATTTTTTTTTCAACAAGCGTATTGGTGAAATCTTTATCTACAAAAAACTGCAGCAGCCGTTTTCAAGTTGTCTTTCTCATCTTTAATGACACCAAAATTTTCCTTTTTCATCCTTTCGCTTAAGGTCATCAAGTATCTTACAAAAGCTCTTGTAACACGATGACCTGAAGGAAATAAATATGTTTCAACACAGGCTCTAGCAACATGGAGGTTGGCAGGTCTCGGTTGAGATGAATAATAAACCCGAGACGAGTCTCACCACAGTGTCGAGGACCTCCGGCCACACCACCCTCTTCAGGAGTATCTGGTCGTAGTCCCACAGGTTTCTGGGGGGCCAGCGCATCATGCCCTTCAGCATATCGGTCAGCTTGCTGCCCCCGCGCAGGCGAGACCCGCCCCACATCCCTGCCGGAGGAACACATTATTAAGCCAAGGGGGAAGGGAGGAAGAGGAGGACCTTAAAGCACTTTAGCGCCCTTGATGTCGCTCTAACGTCACTTTAGTTAATGACGTGAAAAGGGAGAGAGAGAGAGAGAGAGAGTGCAGTTGATAAGCACGGATTCAGAGGGTCCGAGCTTACCACCTCCACTTTGCAAAAAAGATACATTTAACCTAATATCACTGTCAGCTGGAGGACTGCCAGTACATTTTGGAGGAGGTGAACAGGCATACAACATTAACTCGGTTAATACCTGGGTGTACACAGCTAAAATCTTACTTCAGCAAGAGTAGACAGAAAACGGTGGAAGCCAACAGAAGAAGATGTAACATGATTCATCCCTGTTATGCTCGAGTCGATGCTGGACATTTCCACTTGAGGAAGGTCCAAGAGATGATCTAGAGTCAGAGAGAATTCCAGCATTGAGGGTGGAAAAAAAAGGACAAAGAAAAATGATTATGGTCGTCTCACATCAACTATTTCCAACTGGCGTCGCTGCCACACAAGAAGGAAAGCTACTGTGTTCCTAAGGTCGGGTAATGAAGGGACTAAACACCCTTCGGCATAATGTCCTGTCATATATGACCCTTCCCTTGTGTGTCAGGTCATAGGGCCAGGCCGTCAGTACCTAAGTGCCGCACCGCGTCGTGCTAAGGGGGGGTCTTACCGCTGTGTGCACAAGGGGTCGATCAAAAACTTCGTGTCAGAGGTTGGTAATAGCGTGTTGCTCTAGGGGCGCCTCACCTGCCAGTATGAGGCCATTGTGGCTGGGGTGGTCCCTCATCACGTGCAGCACGGCGGTGGAGTTGGTGAGCCACTGGTCCACGGCGGCCACCTCCCTGGGCAGGACGACTGAGTCAGTGTCCCGCACTAGGAACTCCACCACCAGGGGGTCGGCCATCACCACAAACCGCCACATCTTGCCCACCAGCAGCCTCTCGAAGCTCAACCCCCCTCCTGTAGATGATGACACCTGTGACATGTTTATTGTAAAACTGACCTTGAATGAGTATATGCTTACATCTAAGTATGTATTCACATGGTAACTGTATGTCCTTAAACCATTTTTCTTTTGTTTACAACCATGCTCCCCATTCTCCACAAAAGACTATACCCCATCCTACTTACTGTCAGGGTCATTAAGGCCGCCAACGTCAAATTATAAGCACTCGAAAAATCCTCAACACGATCTTCATTGTTCAAGATACACTTTCGCCGATACGGTCTCTTGCGTGCAAATGAGGCCGTTATTCCTTTGTTCCTGATGTTATCTCGTCAAGGTAGAAGCATTAAAGGATCTAATACCTATCTCTCTAAGTAAGGACTCTTCAAAACTATAAAGCTGACTCACGTTTATGTATGAAAGACTGTGTGGGAGGCGCGGCTTCGGAGGGGCGGTTGTCTCCCGCGCGTCCTTGCTGGCCAGTGTCGCCCTCTACCTCTCTAACGGCTTCCTCCCTCCTGCTCTCCTTCCCTGCGACTGTCGTTCCTTCACCGCCCTCCTTGGGCGTCCCCATTCTCATCGGGACTCTGTAATACTTCACCGACTTTCCCTTCATGGTGTCCCTGTAGTACATTTCATAATCCGTGAAGTTAACCTCAGTTAACCCGAGACCTGCCGCAGCGGGGCGTCTTTGGTTCTGGCGGGCAGTTTCTTCCGTCGGATACAGCTGGTCGACCTGGCAGGGGTCGAAGTGTGGGTAGAGGCAGTACAGGCGGCAGAGGAAGCTCTTGGACCTTGCGTCCAACCTGCTCTGGTTGTGATAGAGTCGTATTATCCAGCCTAAGAGAGAGAGAGAACAAAAAAGTTAGATAGAACAATTTTTTTCTATGTGAAGTGAATTGTGAACCCATGGATACATGTTTAACTCAATAACTAGCTAGTGTAAGGCCATCTAAGAAATACGACTAACATGCTGTAAAGTACAAGGTTAGGCATTTTAGATTTATATTTCCCGTAATCTTTATACGATTCACTATCCTATACGATTCACTATCACAAAGAGAAATATCTAATCACTAAACCACTGACCATCTTTCCCTTTATGTGACTAAAAAGATCACCAAACTAAGTCAGTATCCCCCATCCCGGAGGTATAGCTAGCAACAGAAATTTGCGCCCATTACCCAACTTGCATACATTATCCCATTTGGGAAAGGGAGGATGCAAGAAATGGAATGAGAGCAATTTTCCCCCATGCCCTGCGATCTGAATATGATGACATCAGCGACGCTGATGAGTTACGGTAATCTGCATACCGTTAGCATTCACAGTGCATGACGTCAATTGCCAACAGAGGCGGACTAGACAATCGCTCTAGTACAAAAGGTTTGTTTGAGGAAATGTAATACCGGCCCGTGCAGGTAAACCACACTATAATACTATAACAGCAGCAGCCCCTTTTCAAAAACAGCGTCCCTTTCAAGAACATGGTTTAACGGGGGTTATATATAACAAGTATTTCCCAGGTGATGAAAAATATATCGTTTCTATGTCGGTAAGAACTGCATATGGAGGATTCAACATAAATAATCGCAATTAAAATTGAAATTCATCTTATTTCATGAAGGACACACAACTCAAAAAGAAATCACTACCAAATCTGGAGACATTATCAATAGTCTCGTAAAACATATATGTTGTAAGAAATACAAAATATCCAAGAAAATATGAGAAACAGAGATAAAAAGTTTTCGTGGCTAACACACCCGCAAGAAGTGTGTGGCAACTGTATCAACAGACGGGTAACGGCCGCGTCACTGCCTAACCCGACTCCTCCATGACCCGCCTGCCCAGGTCAGCACTTCTCCAAGCCCTGTGTCAATACCCTCATGAGTCAATAGCAGCAGCGTGCGTGACAGAGATAATGTTTTGAATCTATTTACAAGTATAGGTTAAGAATCAGATCGCGCGTCTCTTACAGGTATCGAATTAACAGTAATCAGTTTCTCTTTACTTGTAAATGTGCATTTACACAGAAAAATACACAGTATATATATATATATATATATATATATATATATATACTGTGTATTTTTGTGTAAATGCACACACACACACACACATAT
>JAYMFT010036855.1:0-15766 GCA_038088735.1 Panulirus argus | reverse complement strand
GAGCAAAAGCCAAAGTAATACCTATAGAAAAGGGAAAGTGAACCAACATTGCGGCGTAGAGCAAGAGGGTCAAGTTTAGCTCTGCTAAACCTAGTAATGTTGCCTTTTTTCGCATTAACTCTCAACTTCCTCTTTACACATAGTCTTCCAAACTCAATCACCAACTTGTGCACTCTCTCACTTGAATCTGCTGCCAGTGCTTTATCATCAGCAAACAACAATGGAATTACTTTCTAGGCCCTCTCTTCCCCCTCAGACTGCATATTCATTAATCTCTCCAAGACTGACATTCAGCTCCCTCACCACCCCAATCAGAAACAAATTAAGCAACCATGATAACATCACACATCTGCTGCAGACCAACCTTCACTTCGAACCATTCACTCTCCTCTCTTCTTACTCATACATGTGCATTTCGCCCACGATAATAACTTCTCACTTCTTGTTGCAGCTTTCCTCCCATGCTGTATATTCTTAAGGCCTTCCACAATGTATCTATATCAACCCTATGATATGCTTTCTCCAGATCCATAAATGCCACAAATGAATTCACCTGTTTATATAAATGTTTCTCACACACATTGTTTAAAGGAAACACCTGATCAACACATCCTCTACCACTTTTGAAACCACATTGCACCTCCCCAATGTGATGCTTTGTACATGCCTTCACCCTGTAAATCAGTACCCCCCATACAACTTACCAGATACACTCAACAAACTTCTGTAGTTTGTACATTCACCTTTATCCCCTTTACCTTTACACAGTGGCACTCTACATGCATTCTGTCTATCACCAAGCACCTCACCATGATCATTGAAAATCCTTACTAAATGCAATGCCAACCACTCCAGCCTCCTTGCCACATTTCATTGTATGTAAAGCTTTCACTACCTCTTTTCTTATCACCAAACCACTCTCCATGCTTCCCACTACACATCCCACCCACCATCCCGACCCAAACACCCTATGTCTGCCATCCTATCGGCAGACACATTCAATAGTCCATTAAAATACTCACTCCATCCCCTCACTTCATCACTGCCTGTTACCACTTCCCCTTTTGCCCCCTTCATCGATGTTCATATTTGTTCTTTCAGTGTAGGTAAAATAAGCAATAAAACATGCACAATGGTAACTCAACACTTATGTCTTACTCTTGCCTTTTTTAGCACTGTGTTGAAACATCTTCATAACTTCTGTGTGTTATTGCAGTAAAGTTAGTGGAAGGAAAGTACTCCTCCCCCCCTAGCTGCAAAATGAATATCTTTGAAATTGTAAGTTTAAGTACATTTTCTAAGCAGCTTGAAAAACATGAATTACAAGGGTTAGAAAGGATAACATAATGAGACAAGGGTTTAAGACAAGACTAGATATATGATGAAAAACTGCTCCAAATGAGCCAAAGATAGCCAAGTGTGCCATATGTATGTCAGCTGAGGGTAACAGCATTGCGAAATAACTAGGATACATTGGGAACATTAGACTTTAGCTATGTATGTAGGCACTCTCAATCATTTGTAAGCTAAGAGGAGGAACAAATAGTTTTTAACAATAAAAACATTGAAAGTAGTGCCTTAGGGAGTTGCATCAGGAGGAAAAGTATTATCAGGTGTGTATAAGTAACATTGTTCACTTTAGTATTTATGATAAGGCTATCATACAATAGACAGAGGTGATTGAAAGCATAACAATGTGGTTTACAGATTTCATCTGAAAGAGTAAATTGATAAAATCAGAAGATAGAAAAAGCAGAAAGGTTTTGAAGTGTTATATAAATGGACAGAAAACTTGATTGAATTCGCTGGGGAAGAATCTAAAGAAAATAGATATTGGAATGATTTGATTGAATTCACTGAGGAAGAATCTAAAAAAATAGATATTGGAATGATTAAAAGTATAACATACATTTTGCAGTGGATCCATTGAAAAAGGCATTAATAGAGAAGTTACTGTTAAAGATCTAAGTTAACCTAAAAGAAAGAGCTGAAATATGGAGAATATATTGAAAATATTAGTAAGTCGGTAATGAGTGCAGTGATGAATATTTTTTTTTATGTGAGAGACAGAAAAGTGATTTAGAAAATATTCATTGTACATTAATTGAAGCAAACTTTTGCTTTTACGTTTTGTTGGGTAACCAACAAAATTAGGTGTAATTAATAGATTGAAGACCATTTAGATATACATAGCAAAATAGAATTCAGTGAAAGGTTTGAAGAACTTGAAGTATATATTAGAGAAAGAGGAAGAAGACTTATGATAATTTATGCAATGCAGCAAAGAGAAAGAGAAGTCAAAGGAAACATGCTTATATTGAATTCAGTTTTTCACTCTATGGAAGAACCTGAGTAATAAAATCTAAATGAATCTTTTGGGATACCCAATACAAGTATCAGAAATGTACCAAACAAAAATATTAGTGTCCAGCAAAAATTGTGACTTTAATGGTAAAGAATAAAGAAAAATAGAAGAAAGGAAGGATTTACTGCAGCCACAATTTTAAATGCAATAGGAACAAAACTAGGCCATTGGTTAGAGTGGTTTCAGATGAACTCAAAATTGAGAATTATGCAATGTACATGGCTGAAGAGAATAACTATTGCTAAACAAGCAATATTAGTGATGAGTGCTATGTTCTAGCCCATCCATATGGCAAAATCTCATGTTAGGTGCACATAGGTACTCTCTTTCTCTCTCTCTCCTTTCTCTCTCTCTCAGTATGTTTGTTGGTCTGTCAGTCTGTGGTGAACATAAATGAGAAGTTAGGTGATAGAAAGTTAAATAGCTTCTGGGTGTCTTGAATAAGCAGTGACATCAGTTTTAGGGAAGGTAATTCCTATCAAAGCACTTGTAAATAATATAGATTTTTATTATTGTCAATCATATTTTCAGGTGCAGTAGGAAAGAGCAGTGATAATTTATTTCCATAAGTCTTACTAACACGATTGATTATTAATTTGTTATTCAATTATTTTTCAGTCTCCTTCTCGTAAAGATGCCAACGTAGAGCTCTTCCGTGAGATTGAGAAGAGTTTGCTTTCTAACAAATGCTGGACCAAGCCATCAGTCTTTATACATAGTGAAGTAGATAAAGAACTCCGCAATGAACTGAAGGACATTGTGAAGAGACATGATGGAAAGATTGTTGGTCAGTAGTTTCAGGTTAATTCTGCTTGTAGAGTAACAGGTAAGGTAGGATATATTTCCCAATTGATTGTTGACATTTGTACTTAGAGATTTAGGATTATAAAAGCATTATTTCTGCTTATGATGCTAATTCATCTTTGGATGCTGGGAGTGTAAAAGCATTATTTATGTACTAGATACTAATACACCTTTGGATGCATATGTGCCTCGGCTTTGAAAGAGGTATCTGTTTGACAGTTGGATAATTCCTAAAATGGAATACCTAATCTTAATGATAAAATGACTTGGAAACAACTCCAAAATTATTTGTCACTGGTTGTAAGTCCGTTATGAATAGTGCAGTTGCTACAGTAGTTCTCAGATTGCCAGCAGATGGCAGTGCCTCCTAAGTACATCATATTTCAGAGTTATCATGTGCATCACTTGCTTTAGCATAGAGCCATTTTTTGTTAACTGTTAGATTGGAATGTATTATTCATTATGATCTACTTATTACTTGTCATTGGTTCTTAAGAACCTATAAGAAAACATTATTTTCACCAGGGCCTCTAAGTGGGGGGTGGAGGGCTTACATTGTACCTGGGCCTGTGGGTCCAAAAGGGGGCCTAGGAACTTTCTGGGACCTGAGAAAATGCAGGAAAACAACAGAACGCTCCATTCCACCTGTCTCTTATCTTCCATACCCTTTTTGGCCTTACAGCTCATGGCATTAAACTGTAGTGGATAAAAACAGGATGACTGTTGGATAAGGGAAGGGGCCTGACAGACTCTTTGTATCCCCTAATAAAATTCCTCTTAGGGGCCCTGATTTCACAACTTTAATGACTTTATACTGTTCCTTATGTTTGGATCTATAGTCATATTGTTGGTAGAACTGTGGTAATATTTGTTTTGTTCCAGCATTTCTTTACTGATAGATTTTATATTTTTTTATTTGTTTGGGATCTACGATGGAATATGATATAAAAGCCCTTGAGTAGTGCCAAGTACAATGTAATAGCTATAAGGTTTAAGTAAGTTATAGATTAAGTTATAACTGGTCAAAATGAAGCAGCGTTGCAAAATCTTATCTTCTAATAAAGTGTTTTCAGTCCTTCATCAGAAGAACCAAGCAATGACAGTGGGTTTAGCATGAATAGTAGAGCAAATTGATTTACCTGAATAGTCCTGAAGATGATTGCATCATAGTGTCTGTATGTACTGATTGCAGTTATAACACTGACTGGCCATGTGTATACTATAGTGTATTTATTATTTATAGTTCATTTAATTGAATACATCATGTTATATTCCCATAAGTATTCCCAGCTTGTAATCCATTTAGATTATCTTAGAGAATAACTATTTCCATGGTCATAGAAGATCCATGAAAATCATGAAAAAGGCATGAAAATGTTTTGAAATTTTGTGTGGAGTTGGTATTTGTAGGATTGTAAGATAGAAGCCTTAGCAGTCTCAGTGTGTTGAGGTCTTTAGTCTTGGTCCCGGTGTACATTTTTGAGAGCTGTTTCATTCTCAAGATGCTCACTTTTGTGTCATCAGATGTATTCAATAGAAAACCGAGAACTCTAAGGGGGTGTATGATCCATCCCCTGAAACCAAATCTACTTTCATATCTGTGCAGAATCACTGCACGCTGTTCTTTGTAAAGTCAAGCACGCCATCATTAAATGAATATTTGCTGATGTGACTCCTTCCCATGGCAGACATTTCTGTTCCATATCAGAGCTTCTTAAATAACTTTTGTAATTCATCCTTTTATCCTTTCCAGCCAGATCATTCTATAGCTAGCTCTTTAACTGGTACAGCTATTTTTAGTACCATATTTCCTCTAGTTCAATTTTGTGTATGTAGTTTTCCTACCCCTTCTACTGAACCTATGTCATCTATGTTTTCTTTGAGCAGGGTCATGCATGTTCTTTCTTAGCCATGTGGGCAAGGCATATGGCCGGGATGGCATACCTCCATGCATCTTGTAAGAGTATACCTCTGAGCTAGCTATGCTCCTTGTATGCCTATTTTTTCTGTATCTGAAAACCTAAACTTTTCCTTTTTTCTTGGAAGCAAGCCGTAGTGCAGCCTGTCCCTAAGAAGGGAGACCATTTTAACCCTTCCAATTATCTACCCTTTACTCTCATACAGTCTCCAAAGTGTAAAGTATATTTTGTATAGATTTTATCTGGAGTTGGTAATTTCATATGCTTCAACCAAAGCTTAGTCTGCCTTAATTGTAGGTTAAACTGAGACTAAAGAATTACTTTTGTGATCATGCAGTTTATTATATTTTTCATTAATAGAGAACTATAGATATTTAGTTCTATTTAGTTAAGTTGCTTTTAGGATCCATTATGATGATATGCATATGTGTAGGTAGTAGTTAGTTGGCAGCCACCAACCAGGGAGGTATATTACCATTACTACCTGCCTGAGTATCAGGAGGATTAGTGGTGGCTGCATAGTGAGCCAGAACTTCAGTGTTGTTGTTGCACTCCGACCTAGGTAGCTGTCTTGACTTTCTTCCTCACCCACACGTGGACTGTAGGCATTCTGTCCACAAACGTACAGTCTCTCTTTGTCACCCATTACACTTAACAATACTTAACTCACACAACTCAGTCTTCATAATTAGATTTTTCCTGCAATGAGCACTATGTGCTAGCCCTGCCTTTAGGCAAAATGGTAGGAGCAATAAACAGAAGTAGTAGTAGACAGGAGCATTAGGTAGAAGTAGTAGGTAGGAACATTAGGTAGAAGCAATCGGTTGGAACATTAGGTAGACATATTAGGTAGAAGTAGTCAGTAGGAATGTTAGGTAGGTGCCTTTAGAAACACTGCAATAGAGTTGCCTTCTGCCAGTGGCCTGTTAGGGGTGAGGCACGAAAGGCTTAAAAGCTGCATTGGGGTTTACCAGCTATGCACGGTCTGTTCTTTCTCTGATGGTCACCAACAGAAGTCTCACAAGGTTGTGGATTCTAGTAGAAGTAGATTGAATCAGAATTTATTTGAACAGGCTACTTTGGCTGATGTCATCTTTTTCTGAGATGGCAGAGGCATCTCTGCAACAGGTAGGTAGTAATTGGTTGGCAGCCACTGACTAGGGAGTTATATTACTGGTACTACCCATATGGTTGCAAAATTGCATTCCTTTGATCCAGGTAACTCTTTACTTACTGCTTCACCTACATGTGGATGGTTGGCATTCCATCCACTTACATACAGTCTCTCCTTATCATGCATGGCACTTGATATCTCCTAACTCAAACAGTTCATTCTTCATAACTCTAGATTTTCCTGCTGTGAGCGCTATGTGCTAGCCCTGCCTTTTGGCAAAACGATTGGAGCAATAGATAGAAGTAGTATGTGGGAGCATTAGGTAGAAGTGGTAGGTTGGAACATTAGGTAAAAATTATGGGTTGGAGCATTAGGTAGAAGTAGTTGGAATTGGAATTCAGTAGGAGCCTCTGAAAACACTGTGCTAGAGTTGCCCTCTGCCAGTGGCCTGTTAAGTGTGAGATACTAGAGGTTAAGAAGCAGCACGAGTTCATCAGTTAAGGAGTCTGTTTTGCCATGGCCACCTCCTTGAGGGAGCTCCTGAAGGGAACGGGCATTAGAGATATGAATAAATAGATAGAATTCTGGATTTGTGACCTATGGTCCTGACTGATGGACATGGCAAGCTCCCTCAGTGCTGTGTGAGCCTCATAAAGATAGAATGGACTCCTGGGACAGGAATTAAGTAAGTATATACCTTATCCTAACCGAGATACTCAATTTATTGATGAGCCCTAAGGGGAGGGTGTACTGTTGGGTTTAACGTGCACCATTTATGTGCTGTAGTAAGTCGTGCAGAGTGAGAGGAAGGCACAACTTATTGTATTCATGAGTTTACAATAATGGAACTAATGTTGCAGAAGTGTTCAAAGAATTTGAATGTCATTATGATATAATTTACCTTTTAAACGTGTTTTAGGTTTGGATTTCATATAAGAATTATTTTGAGCCATGGCTGGTGTAACAAGCAGTCCCAAGTTGCTGTGATGATTTACTTTCCTTCCTTTCTCTTTTCTGATGAAGAATTCCT
Source organism: Panulirus argus (assembly GCA_038088735.1). Classification (NCBI taxonomy): domain Eukaryota; kingdom Metazoa; phylum Arthropoda; class Malacostraca; order Decapoda; family Palinuridae; genus Panulirus; species Panulirus argus. The sequence goes on along the minus strand of JAYMFT010036855.1, from coordinate 8,534 downwards.
GTTTTTGGAATCAGAAATAGGAGGATTAGGAAGGACCAGAAAAAGTTTTGTTTTTGAAGTCAGAAATAGGAGGATTTGGAAGGACCAGAAAAATTCATGTTTTCGGAATCAGAAGTAGAAGGTTGGGGGGGGTGGTGACCAGGAGTCTTAGAATTATTCCTTCCATTCTTTACCTTTGGAGGAATTTTTAGGAAATAGGTAAGTTTGTGCTGGGTGCTTTGGCATCTGGTTCCTTAAGTTAAGAATGCATTATAATATTGAAGGTTGTTATTGCCTCCAATAAGTCTTTTGAGATGTATAGAAAATTTGATACAAAGACTGAATTGTTGTTTATGTAAATTTTGTATTCAACAGAAGAAGAGGAAGAAGCATCCCACATTGTATATGATGAGCAAGACCCACTTGAAGATGAGTTTGCACGTGCAGTGATGCGCCGTGACCGACAGACACTGTTCCATTTCTTCTACATGCCTGACTCGTATGATTCATGGGCATCAGGTGTAGAATTGGACTATGACCCTCCTGAGTCACCTCAGTTCTTTGATGGGCAGTGGAAGGTTGGTTCCATATATCAGAGTTTTGCAGCCCATTTTTAGGTGAGATTCAAGATAAATGCGCTGCCATTTTAGGTTGTAATAGAATCTGTATGATATGATTCCTCTGATATGTCCCAATTAATTGCTTCTTGCAGATCAGTAATTGCTTATGTGTAAGTTGTTTGTAGGTAGTTGGTAGGCAGTCACCAACCAGGGAGGTTTATTGCCAGTATTACCTGCTTAGGTATCGGGAAGGTTAGTGAAACTGTGTAATGAGCCAGCACTTCACTGGTTGTGAAGTTGCACTCCTCTGATCCAGCTAGCTGTCTTTTCTTTCTGATTCACCCACATTTGGACTGATGGCATTTTGTCCACAAATGTATCTCTCCTAGACCCACATAACACTTAACAACACTTAATGCACACAACTCATTCTTCATTACTCAAAATTTTTCTGTGACAAGCATTGTGCACTTGCCTTGGCTTTTGGCAAAATGGTAGAACAAAAGATGGTAGTTGTAGGCAGGAGCATTAGGCAGTGGGAATTATGTAGAAATATTAAGTAGAACTAGAGTACAGGAATATTAAGCAGGAGCATTAGGTAGAAGTAGTGGGTTTGAACATCAAATAGACATATTAGGTAGTAGTTGGTAGGAACATTAGGTCAGGAAACACCTTATTTGAGGTGCCCTTTGCCAGTGGCATGCTAATAATGAGGAACTAAAGGCTAAGAAGCTACACTGGAGTTCACCAGTTATGGGGTCTCTTTTTGCCATGGCCACCTCCTTGAGGAAGTTCCTGTAGGGAATGAGCTTTGTAGGTATAGATAGATAGATAGATATATAGATAGACTGCCAATATTGTGACAACCATAGTTAATCCACACTGGTTTCATTTAACCTATATAGGATGAAGCCATGATATCTTAAGTGGGGTACCCTAATTGGGGGTTACTGAAAAATTATAAAAGATTCTTTTAGTCTTATCGGTTAATCATGTAGATGGAATGTCAAGAAGAGTAAAGAAAACAGTGAAATATAAGATAACATCAATTGTTGCTATTCAGGCACTAGGTCTTTACATGCCAGGTAGGCTGAGGATTGCTGGTTTGTTGATATTCTCAGTCATGTACTCACCTTTGTATTTTTATTGTATTACTTCACACATATCGCACTTAAGGAGGCTCTGTCATATGATACACAATGAACACTACAGGAAAATAGTGCAGAACACTTTACCGTAACATGACGGCTAGAAAGTGGATGTAAGCGGATGTGGCCTTTCTTCATCTGTTCCTGTTGCTGCCATTGCTAATGCAGGAAATGGCAATCATAGTAGCCACTAGTTTTAAGTTAGGGGTATTTACAGATACTGAATACATAAATTTTCAGTTTTTTGCTCTAGGGATAACTAATGCTTATATCTGTATTCTGCTTTTGTTTCATCTATATCTTTATCAAAATCTCTTTCCTCTTATAATGATAACTGTTTGACATATGCTGAATCATTATCACAATAATTAGTGCTCCAGAAATTATCACTTATATGCAAGGGCATATGTACATAGCACACACACACACACAAAGGAGCACTAGGGTTGTACCTTTCCCTCTCAGTCTGTTTAACTATCTATATATATCTGTGATGCCTGTTCTTTCCCGGAACTCCCATTGAGGGGGTGGCCATGGCAAAATAGCCCCCACTTATCCCTGTCCATACATGCCTCCCTTAAACATTCCATTCCATGCATACTTCAACCATATCTCTCCCTCCAGTACTCCTCCACCTTATTGCCCTATGTTACAGGTAGTCTTCCTTTCACACCACCCCATTTAATCATATTGTTATACACTATCCTTGTAAACTCCCCATCTTGCATTTTTTCCTCATGTCCCAAAACCTTTCACTTATCTTTCCCACTCCTGTTTTATGGATAACTGACACGAGGGTTTTTCTTGTTGCTTGTTTTAGTTACTTGTGATGTAAGACATCTTTACCTACACATAAAGCACACCTTTACATCTTAAGTACTGATTTCTTTGGTTATTCTGTTACATTTGCAGTTGTGTAAGTGTTAATGTGAATTTAGAATGTTTTCCAGCTTACTTATGATTTGCTTCACCTGCAAGCTTTTATAGAATATATTAATAACAGTTTCATTTTGATTGTGATTAATATAGATAGATACTTTTGATGTTGTTATAAATCTTTCTTTGATTTTTTTTTTTTAAAGCTAACAAAATCAGTTGATTTTAATTAGAACTTTTTATGTATAATTTCATTAGGAATCAGACAGTTAGCCAAGAGACTGTGCTGATCCCTGTACTCCTTGTGGCTTTGTAGATTACCAGTAAGGTCATAGGTGTTCATATAGGGTTCCAAATCCAATTTTTAGAATGAGAAGTAAAAGTAATCCTGCTTGATAAAGCCCTGTAATAGTAGAAGCCAAACAGGCTCTTAAATAGATACAGTGGAATTGAATCATCATTCACCAGGAACACTTCACACCCCTAGATTCCCATAACTAACCTGTCTTAGCAAACAGTCAGTTGCATCATTGTCATTTAGTTATCAGAAATAAAGAAGAGAAAAAGGATTCTTGTTTTTGAATCCTGTTGAGCCCTTCAACTTCCAAAGATACTAGTGATTCTGTTCTGTCCAAGGGATTTACTTAAACTTATGAATAAAAGTATGTCTTTTATGAGTATGTCTTAAGATGGTGCATCTTCATATCTGGTGTCAAGTTATATAGTGTGTACATTACAAAATGTTTTTCTTTCAGGTATGTGCCAACTGGCTTCAAGACCTTGAATCTTACAATGAGTGGATGAATGAAGAAGATTATGAAGTAGATGATAGTGGAACTAAGAAAAAACACCGCGGATGTTTGAGCGTTGATGATACAATGGGCCTAAGTGACCCAGATAAAAAGAAGAAGGCTAAGAAGAGACCAAGATCACCACCCTCACCTCGATATAAAAAGAAAAGGTAAGACTGCAGTAAGAAAATTATTGTGAATTTTGTACTACTTTGTATGATCTTTGCCAAAAAAATTAGTTTTTTATGTTAAATTACGGTCGTTTGATGTTTCCTTATGTTGTAGATTTGATGCTCTGCTTGATTGCTTGATGGGGTTACACCTTCAGTGAAAAGCAACTTTCACAAGGCTCTATCACTACCAGTTAACAAAACAGATTACAATCTTATCAGAAGAGTCCATTTTGTCCCAGTTTCTGATTGTAGCACAGCCTTGAAAATGCTGCAGATCCCTCATAATGGGTCATGGGGTTATAACCTCAGAAAGGGTTTCTTTAGATGTATAATAAGAATACATTTGATGTATTTGCAACATTGTCAACAGCACCTATTATATTTATAGGTATGAAGATTTGTAAACAAGAAATTCAGTATGTTTATCACATTGGATAGGGTAGGAAAAATGTGCTGAAAAGAGAAGCAAGCAGATTTCAAATGGTTAGATGATTTGTTATTTAGGATTGCTTCATCTTGCACATCATAAATGTTTTTAGAAATTTCACAAGAGTTATGGACCATTATTATAAGGTGTGGCATCAAAATTTTATTCCATTTATAATGTGAGAAATGCCATTGTCTGAGTGAGTTTCCTTGTAAGTGTAATTTATATGAAAAATGCCAACAGTTTTTTCTTGTGCCTTCCTAGCAATGGAAGTGACCTCTATAAGCTACAAATGATATAACAAGTCAGCTGGACTTTAACTGCTTTCCTCTTTATTCTAAGTATTTTTGTTTTGGAACTTGATGCAAAAAAAGTAATGCTGAGTAAACTCAAGGTGCTTTTGTTCTTACTTTCCTGAACCCAAAATCATTCATGAGTTAGCCTAGTTGTATTCTTTGTCAGCAGATGGCAGTGGAAGCATTATTGACAATCCCCAGTAGATGATGGCCAGATCCAGCCACTTGAGAGGGCTCTTCACAACGGTAGCAGTTCTAGCCTCTTCCTGAACTATTTTTGTGCATAGTCATTCCAAAACGATGTTGAGTGATGATGACCATAGGAGTGATGATTATGGAGAAATTGAAAAATTTACTTGTGATGCAAGAGAAGATGAGTTTTTGTCAGACGAAGAAATAAGCTTTGACTCCAGTGATGCTTCTTATGATGTTAAAGGCTGGACTGAAAAGCTATCCTTAACTCTTTTTCATTTTGTCTTATTTCTATATTTCTTATCATGTGTATACAAGTCCTTTACATATGAAAAGCATCAAAATAGCTTTTTACAGTCAAATGGTACTACATGTATTTATTTTATTTTTATTTCTTTTTAATTTTTTGCTTGCTTGCTTGCCCCCCCCCCCCTTTTTTTTTCGCATTATCAAGGTAGCACCGGTAACCGACATGAGTGAGGTTGCATCCAGAACATGTGACTCTGCCTTAAAGGAAAAAAAATCCTTGCTTGGTTTCATCCTATGTTCCATCTTTTGGAAAGTAACGCTGAAGAGGAGGACTCCCTACTATCCCTTCTCCTGCCCTTCTTAGTCACATTCTACTTCACACAGGAGATACATGGGCTTTATTCTTTCTCTCTTATCCCAAGATACCTTGAGAAAATATTGACAGCTTTTTGAAAATGTTCTGTCTTTTGAAGTTTTTAAAATTTATGTAAAGTTATTTTATATGTTACTTATACTTAAACATTTTAGAACCATGATGAAGAAAATGTTTTTTAACCACATTTTGTAAAAAAAGAAAAAAAAGACAACAGAGGCAGTGGGTTGGACAAAGGCCAGTTAAGTAAAGTCATCAGATGATGTTGGCTGCCATATCTGCAAAGAACATCAGTTGAAGGGTTAAAGTTACTGTAATTCAACTTATACGTTGCTACATGTGATTAACTCCATTTGACTGTGAAAGTCATTTTAAACCTTTCATTACATCTGGAGTGTGAAGGTTATGTGAACAATTAAGGAAAGCTGATTTGAGTTAACTTAAGGAAAGTTGATATCTCCAGTTTTTAGGGTCTCTTGGTGATTGATTGATTTCTGAGGCTCTTACATAAGTAGACCCTTGACTAAGAATTCTTTAGTGATAAGTATTATTTTGTTAATGCTGATGCAGAATTATTTGTGAGCGAACATATTCTTTTTATTGCAGCTCACGCAACACCACCACCCCTGGCAAACCAGTGAAAAAGACCAAAATTGAAGAAGAGGAAGAAGATCTCACCAGAGACATGGAGGACCCAACGCCTGAGCCTGCCGTTACAGAGGTTACAACTGGTTCCAAAATACAGCCTAGTAAAGGTGGAAATTATATGGACCTAGATGATGAAGGAGGAGAGAAGACAGAGAAAACTGAAGGACCGGTTAGTAAATATCAGCCCAGTAGCTTTATTTAGACTGATTAGTTTTAGATGAATTTGGGTGTTTAGGAGCAAAGTTATTTAGAATGTTATTAAAAAACACACAGAAAACAGTCGTGCAAGGGAGAAAAAATTGTTCCCTAATTGCAGTTGCTTTTAACTTAAGACACTTCTGCATATGAATGAAGTGCATCTTTAGATTTAGGTGAGGGTTGCAAGTGGCAATATGTACAAGAACCACCATAGTCCTTATACATTCCTTATAGGGGGAATAAGGTGGGTAGAATTGAGAAATTTTTGCAAGGGAAACTGAGGGAATGGTACACAAATTATCAGAAAAATTGAATGAATTTGAACTTTACAATCTAAAAAGAAGACTGAGATATGATCTATTATGCATGGCACTAGGTAGAAGGACTCAAAGTATCTTTAGATTGAAAACTTTACAAATTAGAAGAAACAATAGATAGATTAGCTAAAATTCTATGGAATATACTAAAAAGGTACCAAGCAAAAATATTCGAGATTCTAGCCGGAGAGATGGAGAGAGTCTTCAGTATTTTGCTTGATGAAATCAGAATTGAGTAAGGGGTAAGTACTGAAACCTTTTAATCAGGTCTGAATGAACAACATGAAACAGCTCAGGATGAACCTTTGGCAGACATGTACACGGTTGACTGGTAGCAAAAAAAAAAAAGTGATACTGTGGCCAATACTTGGTAGCCCTGCCTCAAGCAGAATCTTGTTGATACTTCCTTAACCAAATCAGGGTACCATCGTGCTAGTTGGCAGTTTTAGCTTGCTGTTTTTAGAGTTACTGAATATTTTTGATATTTAGGAAGATGGGTTAGATTTAATTTTGTAATTCAAAGATGTTCTTGATATTTCAGCCTGTTCCGGAGAGTGAGGACACTGCAACTGACCAGACCCATCATATAATTGTCCCTAGTTATGCAGCCTGGTTTGATTACAATGCAATTCATGCTATTGAGAAAAGAGGCCTTCCTGAATTTTTTAATGGCAAAAATAAATCCAAGACTCCTGAAATATATCTTGCATATAGAAACTTTATGATTGACACTTACAGGTTAGTGACATTATATGTGTATAAGTGATGGTAAAGCTTATCACTGTGTATTTTTTGAAGACTTGATATTTGCTTGAGATTTAATATTCATTCCACTTTCATTTTGCTTCCAGATTAAATCCTACAGAGTACCTAACATCCACTGCGTGCCGTCGTAATCTTGCTGGTGATGTTTGTGCTGTGATGCGTGTACATGCATTCCTTGAACAGTGGGGATTGATTAATTACCAGGCAAGTAGAGGGAGAGAGAGTGGGTGTTTAAGTGTTTGTAATTTTTTCTCTATCTCTTCTGTTTTACTGGATTACTCTGCAGGTGGTTACCTTCAGCAAGGCTGTATAATCTTTGCTAGAAAGAAAATAGTGCAGTCTCTTTAAGGGCCTTCTCACTCGAGAAGAGTCTATTATTTCCTTGCTCCAGCATGGATTGCAGCCTTAGATTTAGCTGCAGAAACCCTAGAGAAGGGGTCTTGGGTTGTATAGAAATTATGCTTTTCTTCTCTGGTTTTCTATATTTGCTCATGTGCATTCATTTATACTAGCATGCTTTTGTATTATGTGTTATAAATTTAAATGGGAGTGGGTTGCTGGAAATCCTCCCCTCCTGTTTTTACTTTTCCAAACAAAGGAACAGAGAAGGGGGGCAAGTGAGGATTCTTCCCGTAAGGCTCAGTACTAATACTCTGTTCGTAATGCTACCTCTCTAGTGCAGGAAATGGCAAATATGTATAAAAAAAATTAACTGAATCACCTTTTTATATCTATTCTGAAAGATTATCCTAATGGTACCCTTTTTTCTTCATCTTGAATGTTTGTTATTTGAGCTGTTAAACTTAGCAATACCTAGGGCATGTACTTTATTCGCATTTAATGTGTTTCAATTAATCAGTAGAAGTACCTTTCACACCCTTTTAAAGAATTTGTTTTATTAACTTTTTCTCTGCAGTTTCTTGTAGGTGTCAGTTTTTGGTGTGTTATTTATTTCAGAAGAATCATGGATGTTGAACAGCTTCCCTTGTAACTTGTTTATCAAATTTATATCTGCCTCTGACTGTGTACCTATGTATATATGTTTTTGTCAGTGTATCTACTTAATTATCTATACTGATCTGTCTGTCTAGCTATCTATCTGTGATATCTGTCTATCTGTGTATTTGTTTAACTGTGTGCCTTGACTGTATAAGGAGGGAGTTTTACACTCATATGGACCTGTCTTTGAACTTTCTCTACTACCGTATATCTTTTTAAATTAATGTATGCTGTCTGCATTTACCATAAGTTTCACCATCAATTTCTTCTGTACATCAACTACAATCAGTATAAACTGATTTCTTTACATCTTTTCAAACAAATATCTTTCTTAATTTTATGTTAGGGCCTCTGGGTTTTGTGTCCTTGTATCTTTCGAAGAACTCTTCAGTGTTGGCATCATTAATAGGTTTATCAAACATATAGGTTGTATTCAGGCAACCTTTATTCTTCTCTCCTCATGGTAAACATACTTGGTATTACTATAACATCCAATCTTTCTTGGAAACCCCACATTATGGGAATAGCTAAGGCTGCCTCCAA